>JANPYM010000013.1:1487384-1553244 GCA_025890175.1 Ciborinia camelliae
TTGCCTCCCCCCCCCCCCCCCCCCCCCCCAAATCTCTATAACCGAAAGTTTCCTTTTCTTCATGTTAAAACCCGTAGATATAAGGACATGGAGACACCTTATATCACAAATAAACGAAATCAACGCATTCTTGCTAGGATAACAAACAATCTTTTCTATTATATTAAGTTAGAAATCACAATACCTTTTGCCTGTGATACATGTATATACCTATTATCATATTCTCATCCGGGAATCCAAATAAAATGCGTACCATCACAGAACTCCTCAAACAAGGTCAGGAAACCTAGAGATTCTCTTAAACACTCACTGCCAGCCCAGTCGGGCAAACACATCCCTACAAATCTTCTTCGCAATCGTCATGGATATCATTCTGTTTCATTATCGCATGGTGAAATGAGAGACGTCAATTTACAATCTTACTCTCTCGATGAAAGGTTTTGATACCTCTTACCTCCTATCATGGGGGGGACAGTCTCTAAGTAGGGAGAAGAAAGTGAGGCCATGAGACTTTGACCATAGGCGAAGGATTAAATGATGTACCAACTTTCCATATGTCAAGATGAATAATTTTGAATTGAAGCCTTGTTGTTACTTCACTTGATAAGGTACTGTGATCCTGGATATTCGTTGCCCACACGCATATCTAGAAGCACTAAACTACTATATATACCATAAGCTTCGGCGGATACCTCTCATACTGTCATTCGTAACATTATTCAAACAACATCCCACCGCGCCAATCTCCCAACAGTCTCCCCCGCATTCCTCATTATACACAACTTCACTTCTTTCGATCCTCCACTCCTCACCCCCTTAAGAATCTCCGCCGCAAAAACAGTTCCAACAGCAATCCCTTTCCCTTCCGCTAAATTATACTCCCCTGTAGTTACGAATCCAACAAGATCCCCCTCGTCAGGAACGATTGGATGATCATCCATATCATCCTTCTCGTTCGGATATTGTAAAGGTGGATCCTGTAACAATGACTTTGCGAGCAGTTGAACGCGTTGGGGAAGTGGTGTATTGAATGGAATTTTACCCAGGTTTCTGAGGTCCTTGGCTTTGGGATTAGGTGGTGGTTTCTTGTTTAGGGGTGCGGGAATTAGGGAAAGCCATTCTTGACGGAGGTTGGAGGTGGTAGTGGAAGTGGAATTTATAGAGCCTTCGCTGGTAGTTGGCTCGGCTGGAAGACGGTAGATGCGGGCGGTGGGAGTAGCGACCCCACGAGTTAAAAGTGTAAGGCGGATAGTGGCGAGATCTGTTGGTGCTGGAAGACCTGCGGTAGGAGATGAAAGTAGAGTAGAGAATGTCTTTCTGGAAAGTTGATTGAAAGGATTTTCGACGACTTTATCCTTGGGCTCACCAGCAGTTTCTGGTTCACAACCTGTGCTCGAATTGCTCTGTTCACTATTTGGTAGTATAGACAGCCCAGCTACATTCTCAAAGTCACATGCCCAGCCCAGTCCAAGCTCTCCTTTCCTTCCACCGCCAAGATCAAGAGACTTCCATTCGACTTTCTTGCCTTTGGGCCTTTTATCCCATTTTCGTTTTCTTTTCTCCCTCTGTTCGACCTCCCAAGCATATCCAGCATTCGTTCCAGGATAATCAGCTGGGAACCATGGAATCCCATGCTCAAAATGCATTTGTCTCAACTCCTGTAGACCCCCAAAACGCGGGTTTCCGCCAGAAGACAGAGGGAAATGCATTAGACCATACCAAATCGGCAGTATACACTTCCATGGAGCGAGAAGAGTCCAGCTACCTTGTGCTACTGAGGATTGTGACATTCTCGATGTGAGAAGTATGACCGGTATAGAAGGGTCGCGTTCTGAGATCGAAGGAAAGGTACCTGGTGGTGCTAAAGTTTTGCGGCGATTCAGCGCTTTCTGTGAAGGAAGGCGAGTAGCTTTATATCGTAGGTCTCGATCAAAGAGGGGTGATGAAGCGGGTGACCTATCTGCCGGCCAAGTAGATAACTTTTCCATCAAATCAAAAGTAGCTTCCTCATCAGCAGGATCTGGAAGTTCAACCTTGCGAGGTGGATAACGAAGTCTAGGATCCATGATTGAGAATGATAGGATAGAATTCGCGGGTAGAGATGCAGGGTTGGTAACACCAGCCAATGAAGTAAATATTTGTGCATGTGGTTCTTGAACATCTTCAGATTGGTAATATGGATGAAGTATACCAATTAGAGCCTCTGTTGAACCAGGACCGGTTATCTCAATGCTTCCAATCTCAAAACGCAAGTCTTCAAGCTGGATGGCTGGATGTTGCAACTTCGACAGGCGTAGAAGTTCAGTCCACGTCTCAAGGAATGCAGAAGGATGGATTCTGATCAAGACTTGTCTCATTGACTTCTTCGATACATTGGTAGCATTGCTATCTGGAACTTCTTCAGGGATATCCCAAAACGCAATGGCGGGGCCAATCTGTAGTTTTTGTTCTTTCACTTCTCTGCTAAGCCACCCATTCCAACTTCTTTTGCCAGCTCTCCATTTTGCACCCTTTGCTGCATTTATATCCGTCTCTGGTATTCCTAAGGCCAAAAGAACTTTTCCAATAGGCTCAATTAAACCCTTAAGGCCAATAGTACTCATATAACTCATATCCCAGGCCACTGCCCCTCTACTTCCTCCTGCTCTATGTGTTGGCCTGTATGATTTTTCAGTCGAGTTGAGGGGTATAGCCATTCTCCAAAGTGGCTCCTTGGGTTCTGTCATCTTCGCCCTCTTCGCATGCCATAAATGGGTAGGTAACCATGTTTTGTGAATTTGTCGCTTTCGAAACTTCGATGGTGGTTTCGGAGGATCGTTCAATACATTCTTCCGTATTTTCGGTCTTGCAGCTCTAGTTGTGATTCCTGCAGCGTTAGTTGTACCCTTAGCAGCTCTTTTTTGGTTTGCCAAAATCCCTAATTTCTTGGCTGTTTCTGCACGAACGCGACTTCTTGAGCTTCCTGGTTTTCTTTTGTTTGCATTGACAGTCGGTGTATTGTCCTCTTTCATCTCTCTTACACCTCTCTTTTGTAAACGTTTGGGTATCCTCTTCACATTATGACTTGCTGTTCTTCTTCTCATGTCCCGCGGCACTTGTTGAAATGCTCTGGTGGATAAGGCACCCTTTGACTTTTGCATGCCATCTTCCAATGCCTTTATTTCATATTCCCGCGCATTCAGAAATGATTGTAGGTCTAGGTCTCCATTTTTGAGAGCGGCTTCGGCTGTTTGGGTCATTATTGATCGCGCATCCAATGTCTTGTTACGCTTCATGGCTCGTCCTCTTCCAGAATCACTTCTGCCGTTAGACGATGGATGTGGAGGTTCCTTGCGCTTCTTCGGGGCAGCAGGCCTTAAAGTTATTTCGGGTGCCATCTTGATTTGAATTCGAACAGGTTGTGAAATAACATATTGGTGGAGGTCTTCAAATCAAAAAAGTGATATAATTCTGCCGCATGCTTTGACATACCGCCTTCTTATTTTAGAAAATGACGAAGATTCCTCACACGAAACACGACACCACGCGACACCAAGATCATTCACTGGATGATCAAAATAAAGTCCTTGTTGTATTCAAATTCCTATAAACATACATACAAACTCTGTTAAAAGGGTGTAGCAATATTATAATGTTGTCTTGTCTTGAAAGACAAGCTTGATCAACTTCTTTACCTTTTCACAATTCATGAAGTAGGTGAGGTGAATTCGCCAAATAGAGCAGCAGCAGGTTTTTTTTCCCTTTGCTTTCATGTCACTCTCTCCTTCTCATTCTTTCAAGAATTGCACCTTCCTTTTCCTTTTTCTTGTTGCTTTTTTATACGTTTCTTGAATTATTTTTACAATACATTTAACAGGATCATTTCCCTGAATTCATAAGGATCCTTCCATTTACAATCACTGTTCGAACTGCTACGATATTTCGAAGGAGCATCTAAATCTTATTTTTGGAGCTTTCTTTCCATCGCTACACTATTGCCATGAGCATTCCATTGTCCGACCACGTTACCGCTTCAGGTCTCGGACCTCTCAAATTTCCTCCATCGCCTCCTCATAGACATGAACTTCATTCTTTGACGAAAGCCTATGATCCTTGTCGTTATCCTCTGGGAACGCGAGTTTGTCAAGCCGAGATTACATCTTTCTATTCTCCTGCAAATTCCTTATATGAGCCAGATGGAACCTCGACGATCGCTTCAACACCTCCAATGTCCGGAACGCAGCAACTCAATGGCACCCAACCCAATAGCTCATCTGTTGTTCCACCCTCATCAGCTTCTCACGTATTGTCTCCGCCTCAACCTACAAGAGCTTCTCTCTGTCCTCAGTGTAAAGGACACAAGTATGGCTTCACACCATATTTTCACAATACCACGATCTTTCCAGAGCCGCCACACGAGTTACTCAGCTTGGTGGAGCAATCTTATCTTCTTAGGAATCGGCTCAAGAGCTTGTTGATCAACTATGTCACAAGGAAAGTTAATAACGATCGCTTGGATGTGATCACCAATGAGATTGTGGAATGGAAGAGTCGTGTAGAATGTCTGGCAAGAGAGGTCTTGATATCTTCAATGGGATTTGAACTGAATACGGAGGGTCTCGAAGCGGTGAAGAATTGGGCGGCGGAACTGGTTCAAAGACTGAGGAATCACGTGCACGGTATTGAGAGGATGGAACTTCGGAATGAGGATCAAAAGGAACTACTTATTGAGTTCAAGAAACTATGGGAAGTTGTCTGGACGAGATATTTGGAGGATCGGAATAATCGAAGGAGGTCGGGAAGATCATTACGCTCAACAGATGCAGCTGAGAACGATATGCCAACCTCAGAGCTCTAAGCAAGTACCTAGTATCTGAGCTTTGGTTTCTGCCACCGGTCGGTGGAATCGATAGAATTAGTAACCGACATGATTTCGAATGGTGTTTTGCTTCATCGGGCTCATTAGACATGTAAATTATCTACATCCATACCCGTTTCATGCTTCATTAGATCACATGGTGAGAAAGAAGAAAATGAAGGCTGGAGATGATCAAGATTGATATCAAGATGATTGATACTTTTATCACCTCCCTGCTTTTTTATACAATTCCTACGTCTCTCTGGGGGTCTAGCTTGCATAACTTCTGGAATTGAAATCAAGATCATGAATACTTTCACTCCCTGCGCTTCGTTTTTCAATGCTTTCTTGAATTTCTTTCGAGTTTTGCTTACATAAATTGCACTCCATTAGTCTTCTTTCAAAGCTAGCTGTTTACGGACAACTTCCGCAACACACTTTCTATAACTTAAGTCCAGACCATTCTCATAGAGTTCAGGCACCTCCCCAAGCCGCATGCCTACCTAGTCTCCCTCCAAAGTTCAAAAATTCTTAATGATACTCACTGATAGACAATCTGCTTCAATAACTACCATGATCATATTCTCGTGGTTCTCCTATTATCCCTCCACACCACCTTTCCTTACGGGACGCTTTTCTGAAGTTTAGAATATCCAGTCTAGTATCCCAATTTCTAGAGTCGCCTTAATACCATCCCATAACTATGCATCCAAATAACCAATAGAAGTTCTCTCGGAAAGTTTGTTGCATATCTTTAGACTTGAAATAATATTCTTGATGCCTACAAGTGTATGTATGTATGGGTCTTACATAAATTGTAAGGATTAGGTGAATCCCTCCCACCAAAGAGCCTTTACGAGAAAGTCAATATTTGATTTAGTAGATAAGATGGAACTAACAGTAGAATAGACTTACCATGATGTCATTGTATCATCATGGAATATATATATATATATAGAAGATTCATCTTCAGCTCCTTTGCATGATGAAAGGTCGACATCTACTTCAACCTGGCGCAAGCCCATTCTCAATATTTCCTTGGATTTATCAAGAGCCCATACGCGACATATGTATCCGCAGTTTCCGCAGTTCTGCATCACTGCTAGCACTCTACTCCCCTCCACCCACCTTGCACCCCTACTACCCTACCTCCCACCTCTCACTCTCACCATCACCCGCATCGTACCATTCTCCCTCGTTCACTTTCCTTTTAATCCGCGGATATTCCCATTCCCCATCCCCAACCTTCTCTTTTCCATCTCCCACAACAATCCTTCCCAGTTCCTACTCTCGCCATTAAAATCACAACACTATAAACAATAGGTCCCCAATATCCACGCATTCGACCTCGTATCGAGATACCTCATGACCATTGCCCTACCACATAACCACCACTAAAAACTTACAAAACATCGTGCCATCTCCACCATTTCCTCGACATTGCTCATCCTCTCCATTCCCCATTTCTCACCCCGCTCTGCCTTCCCTTCCCCGCATGGAAAAGCGACATCCCAACCCCAACCCCAACCTAACCGACGATTTCCCATACGATATAAACAGAACATCCTTTACGCCCTCGCATCCCCAACTACTGAACTATCCCACCACTGTCCACATCAAACCCCAGCAAACCGCATCTAAATTCTAATAGAGATAGTATCTTACATCCTTTTCCTCGTAATTGCGATCGATTACTCGATATTAAGTGTGCCATCTCATTTTCTCCATTGTATCCTCAAAAAAAGCAGCGCCGAGTCAACCTTTAAGTTTTGATTATACGGGGTACACTCCAATGATAAATAACAAGAAACTAAGATGGAGGTAGAACAGACCTAGACGTTCATCATATATCCACCCCATATACTACTACTACCTCTCATACCTCTGCCCATCTAGCTTCCATACCATCTCTACTCCCATTTCCCACTTCCCATTTCTCCCCTTCCCCCTCTCCTCTTCCCCTTCTACTCATCTCCTTCAAACGAAAAGAGTGCCAGGAATTTGTATCTATAGATACCTCAGCACCCCGGGGTTCCTTTGAGTTGAAACAAACAACATTCAATTTTCCACACAACAAACCAATCAACGCAATGGTAGTTGGGGATAGTATTCCATGAACACAATGGCCACATCGACGGGACAGGTCACTCGTTCTCTGATCGTGTACAAAACTATCATGTGCCGGCCTGTATTCTTCTGGCATATATTCTGCACTTGCATTCTTTCAAGGGTAGCTCGCTCTTAGCCCTGGTTGGCCACATGTTATACATCACATAAAACAGTAACGACGCGTACACACATAAGAACACACCAAAGAATTCCAAATTATCTCTCGTATTTATTCCCCGGAAATGACTGACTGACTACCCACTGGCGCTGCTCGTTTAGGACTTCCCCTTCTTCAATGCATGCATCCCTCCATCCATGCCTATTCATGCCTCCCTTGCTTATCTAGATAGTATAGTGTTCCGTCCTAATTGAGCGATCCGCATTCGTTCGGCTTTCATTGTGAAATTTTCGCCTAAACCTCCCCCATATTCGTCCATCCATCCATCTATACAACACCAACCATCCATTCCATCAATCCCATCAATTCCATCCTATCCCATTCCATCCCACCCATCTAGCAATCAACCAACAAAATAGATATCTCATAACCATCACCTCTGCTTCCCTGTCTCCATCTTCAGGCTTGCAGTGATAGTAGAATTCTCCACGCTTTCCTCGTCCATTCCACCATTTTAGAATTTGACTGATACACAGCGCCGAACAGAATCCTCCCTCGAATCAAACCCAGTCAGTAAGTGAAGTGGTGAAATAAGGAAGGAAAACCCTTTATCTGTCGTATACTAAAGAAGATCCCCATCCATTACTCCCACCAACAAATCCACTTATCAAGGAGGAAAGATGAGATTAAATGCTGTTCAGTCACTCACTCGTATGAGCTGTCCCAAAGCAACTGGGAAAATGGAGAATAGAAATTATATGCAGATCTCAAGACGCCACCCCAAATGCAATATTACCAGAAAAGAAAAACAAAACTTGTGTGCGATGAATTTCGCCATGCACATGCATATGTACTCGTCCCCCCTCAGTCGGAAGACGTAAAGACAATGCTTCCTCATTCAAACCCCATCAAAATCTAACTGTGTATTTCATCATTATTTCCTCCACGAAAAAAAGTGGCTTGCGGATTTTTAAGTTGTATAGAAGTAGTCGAAGCCATTAAAGCGAAGTTGGGAGAAAAGTTAAAGTGTATATGCAAATGAAGGAGGCAAGTGCCATCGATCAAAGGAAATCCGTCGCTGAATCAAGTAAACCGAACGCGTAACATTGTCATCCAAAGACGAATATGACAAGTATCGAGTAACTTTTTAGCTTTATCTTTGAATCTACCTCACCCCCATGGGTGGACGTGGCCCGAGGCTACTTTGACTGCTGTTTGCAGATGGCTCGGAGTCGAGGTTGGCGCTGGCGCCGCTGTCACCACTACCTGCGCTAGCGCTAGCACTTCCGGTCAGACTTCGCACGTTCATAGGACCTTTTGGTGGATGGAGGGCGCTCACCCCAGCATATTGCTCAACCTGTTGCGGTGCAACCATATTGCCCTGCCCTGGCGGGTGCCGAGGTGCAGGCTGCCTCATACCCCCTGGAGGTGAAGGTCTGCCATTCATAGGCCCTCCCATATACCCATTCGGTGGCGAAGGTCTCCCATTTCCTCTCTGTGCTTGCGGACTGTATGGGTTTCCTGGTGATTGACTTGCTCGTCTTGCCGTTGGATATGGACCACCTTGTCCATGGATAGGTGGACCAGATGAGCCATATTGTAACTCGTCTAGTCGAGCGGTTGTCAAAGAACTTGCCCTTGAATCCATACCCATTGTTTGTCGATCCACGGTACCATATCGATTGGATGAATAAGCCATTAGAGGATCGTCCATTATATTGTCGTGTAAGCCAGGTACTTGACTTATTATTCTCGCGCTGGAACGATTTCGAGGGAAGTTAGCACGCAAAAATCCACCGCCTCGACGAGGAGGAGGAACATTATCGTACTCGGGATTAGCACGCATTTGTTGTTTGCTCGGCCCAGGCTTCGCGCGATTTCGGCGTGATGTAACGCTCATCATATCAAAGTTGTCGGGATCAATCAGGGGTACCGGAGGAGCGTCTGCAGGGTCAACGTAATAGTCATCATCGTCATCATCATCGAACCCTCCATTTCGCACTGAAGGCGTTGGTGGGCCTCGACGAGATCGAGGAGCAGGGCCACTTTGACGCATGCGCATCTCTTGTTCCCGCAGAGCAAGCTCACGTTGTCTAAGCATCAATTCGCGTTCTCTTAGAGTAAGTTCACCGCCACCACTTTCAGCAGAATAAGGTGCTTCTCCACCTTCGGGTATTTCATCATATAAAACCAAGTGACTAAACTCTTCCAGGTCATTGCCTTCCAAAGACCCTCGCCTCGACGGGTTTCGCGGTTGGGGGTGTCCGTTTGGAGGTCGGCCGACACCGTTCGGTGGCCCGCCTGGCCCGCCTGGTCCGCGTCGCATGGCCGGAGGGTGACCCATAGATGGTGCACGCCCTCTCCCTCTTCCGGCGCTACCCGGTGGACCTCCGTTCATCATAGGTCTAGAGGGAGGTGCAGAAGACATTCTCATGGGAGGAGCCATAGGAGAAGCCGAAGGCGCTAGGCCGTGATCTTTCCTTTGTTGGTTGACAATGTTGAGATTGTGCAGGATTGGGTAGAGGGTTTCTATGCGAGGTACCTTTACTCCAACAACCTGAGCAAGTTTTATAGGAGATCCAAGATAAGTCTCGACCTCCATCGGCCGCTTTGCAGCATAGTCTTGGTACATAATACTGTTGGCCTCGGAAGGTTTTATCATTTCTTCCATAATCTTTTCTTTGAAGTTCGAAGGAAATGAACAATCTTGTGCTTGGGCAAGGTTGACCAATTCGTCAAATAATTCTGAGATCATAGATCTCACACCAACTTTCTCGAGCAAGGCAGAGTGGGATGGCGTTTCGAAGATTACGCTCAGTGGGTGAAAAGCTATAGGCCTGCAAATAAATATTAGCAACAACTCAACTCGGAAGCAAGCTTGACGGATATTTACCCAATCATCCTCTCAAACTGCTGTTGCCTTATGTTCGTGGAAACATGACAGTCAACTTGCCCACCACTTAAAGTCATGGCCAATGCCTCAGCCATGTCTCCTTGTATGGTGCTAGGCATCGAAGGGTTCTTATTTGCCGGCCCAACCCAAATCTCAGTGGAACCTTTATGCTCAAACTCACTTGCTCCCAATTGGACTATCTCGGCCCCTGAGACGAGTGATAATACAACATTGCTTGGAAACCTCGCTTCGAGATGGGACTCAACACCTAGTGTATGTGTGGTGTTGACTAATATGCATGTATGTTGTGGTGTGACGACAGATTCAATGACCGCCGCGAGATCATATACATCTGGTAGGGCTTTTACGCAAAGCAGGACGTAGTCGAAAGGGCCGTCTTTATTACTTGCGGCTTCTTCGGGTGTGCGGACAACTAGAAATGTTAAATCAGTATTCGCATGTTTTCTGGATTGGGTGATGGATATCATACCATGCCGTGGTTTGAATCGTTCGTTGCCAAAAGATGTAGATCTGCAGGAAATTTAGTTGACTGCTGTAGATAAATCCGATGTCTAGACATACTTGAATGATATCCCGTATTGATAAACAGCATCAAACCCAGATTTCCACACTAATGTCACATCGCAAGCATTGGTAGCTTGAAGTCTCCATGAAAGGAAAGCAGAAACAGCATTCCCTCCGACTGTACACACACTGATTAGTTCATCGCTTCCCATCTTGACGCCGACGATAGAGGATAGGTACGAAATCGCACACGGTGAACCAGGACAACAAGAAAAATGAAGATATTGGCGGGAGATGGGCGTTCAACTAGCGTGATAGAAAAGTGGAGAGGGAAATAAAGGACATTTGCATAAGACAAACCTGATAGAATTCTTAACCGGGGAGGAGTGGGAGCCATCTTGACCCAAGGTGGTCTAGTAATTAACCAAGTTTGAGATTAAGCAGCTCACTCTGCCGTCCCTCGTCGGCTCTGATTCGCCAAGTCACTTCCAAACTTTTGCCAAAACTAATCGTGGAAGTGTATTTTGCTTTTGCAGCAGTATTGTATATTTCCCCTGTCTCGGTGCCAAATTGAGGCTTAGTGGGATGAGGTTTATTTTCGACTCGATTGAGAATCCTAGTTTTTATTGCTAAAACGAGCGTGAGGCCTGAAGAGACCTATAATTTCCTAGGTGAGCCTGTCTTTCGATGGCCTGGATTGGCGAAATTGGAGCCGTGAATAATCGGATGTGCTAAAACATCAGAAAAAAGAGTGTGGATTATTATGGTCGATGTGGATTTGCTGATGGGGTTCGAAATTCGGAGGTTGCGAACTTGCGAGGAAGAGGAGGAGAGAATAAAAAAGGCGTTGGCGTTGTTTGTGTGTGGTTTAACTGCGGAGGGGATGGATTATGGGTCTAATTCTAGCTCGGGTACGCGGACAAAAACGTGTCGGATTGGTCAACAGTAGCTTACGGGAGTCGGGACGTAGATATAGGTATTGGTGGATGGGATTGGATTGGTGTGCGATGGGTTTCCCTGGCTGATTTATGATTTAATCCATGAATACGTGGATCGTGGTCCGTGGTCCGTGGAGCATTTAAAAACAAAACAAAAGAGTGAGAGCGCCTTTTGGCAGAGGACTCAAGTTTCAAGAGGAGAGAGGAGAGAGGGGAGAGGGGAGACGAGAGAGGAGAGAGGCTGTTGACAAGAATGAAGGGAAAAATTAAGATAAAATTTAAATGGGTGAATTCGAACTTTCCGATGCTGTCTTTTTTGATCGCTGAACTGAGAAGAAAACCTGAACGAATGCAGCCCGGGGTCGAGTTCTTGTTTTGTGTATTTTTCTCTGTTTATTTTTTTCTTTCTTTCTTTTCACTTCCCTTTCTCTCGCTGAAACCTGAAACTTTCGTTCCTGCTGATTATTCCCTTTTCCTATCGTTTGTATTTTTGTATCTCTCCCTTGGTAGGTAGGTAGGTAGGCTTGGTAGGTAAAAAGGAAAAAGGATGGATCTGCTGGTTGGTGCCAAGATGGTGGGTGATTGATAAGGGAGAACTTGAAAGGGCTGCAGGTGTTTATTTTCTTGGACCCCTGGTAGATAGGGAGATACCTAGGTAGGTAGTAGTAAGTAGTAGGTAGGTACTGTAGATACCTCCCTAGGTATTGTACCTACTAATAACTGCCTACAGCCTACAGCCGTCAGCCTATACTACAGTACGGTAGATACCTATCTGGTACCTAAGGTAGATATGGTTCTCCGTATCGATTGGTGAAGGTACTAGGTGCCGAGTAGGTAGGTAATTAATTGGTTGGTCACTGCAGTTCCAAGTTCCAATTGCGCGGCAATAGAAAAGGAGGAGGAAAAGTATGGAACCTTGAAGTTCTAATTCAAGGTAAAGTTATAATCTTAACTTTTAATTTTGGTTGTTACAGTTAACATTTACCCAAGCAGTACCTAATAAAACGCTCAAAATACTCACTACCTAGGGGGGTAGGCATGTTCGGGCTCATATTATTATTCTAATATAGAAACTCTAATAAAAAGTTACTACTACGGTAGTCTACCAGTCTACCACCAGCTGGGCAGTAAGGATTTCATTTCCCCTGCCCTTAGCCCTACTAGAAGTCGAATTAATTAAAGAGGGGCATGAATATATTTTTAGATATTTCATTTTGTTGAAAGTTTCAATATCAAAGTCATAAATACTAGGTAAACAACAGCATGCCAGTGGTGGAGGGAGCTGATGAGTGAGCCGGCGTGACACTTACACTACATATATATACCTATTGATACTTCGAAAATTTCGAGGTATTATGCTATCCACCATGAATGCGTGAACCATTCCACCTGAAGAGTTAATAAATACGACAGTGTTGTTCCGCCACTACAGTGCCTTTTCGCGAAAGTTAAAGTTCTGGTTCTCGCGAGGGGTGACAACTTGGGCAGATCCATATCATATGGATCCAAACCAAATCTGCAAGTTGGAGGGGATGGGATTGCCTACTGAAGGTGAAGGTGAAGTTCAAGGTGAAGGTGAGAATGTTGAGAAAGGCAACTACGATTCGATTTGGGTAACCCAATCCATCTGCTCGGGATTTGTACCTACCTAGGGAATCATCGAAATCTTCTTTTCATAAGGCGGTTGTAAACAGTAACTTTACCTAGTACGCCAATTACGGAAGCCAGGTCTGAAAGGAACCATCAAAATTCGACATAGACTACCTAGGTAGGTAGGTACTCAACCTGCCTAGTACCTACCGACTAGGTATTTTGACCGTCTCAAAAGTACGGCTACATACCGCATGTCTATGAATACCACGGACGGCTAGCTCTACCCGACTAACTTCGTCGGACTTATAGTTCTTCTCAAAAGTATTTCGAGTATCAACCGCGCCAGGAGCAACCATGTAATTAGATGGATGTGAGATCCATTTAAAGAGTGCGCAGTTCCTGAACTCTATATCAAAACCCCAAGTATACCCTAAAGTAGACTTAAGAGTTAAAGTACAGTAAGGTTATGTGTTGTTTGTGTAACCGCTCGTATCAATTATTGCAATCAAATACCCCTAATCCAAAACATAGGCCATGATTGTTAAGTTCTGAGAAAATCATCAACTTCTGGATGAGATGACTACAGGGTCAAAGGGGAAGCTTTCACAACCGAAAGGCTGTGCAAATACCCGAACAAGATTGCGATTGCAGGGAGCTACCACGCCAATGCGATTCTACGAGCATTCATTCTCTCCAGTGTCAACGAATCCCCCCTCCTAATCCCCCACGATAATCATTGATGTCACGACAATAATCTTCAATGTCCTCAGCCCGTCACTCGCAGACGTTCCTGATCAAATGTTTCCCCTTAATGGCCGTCAGATCGACAGTATCTATGATGTGTTGGTTCTCCATCAGCACTTACTTTTACTGTGCCTTATCAGCAAATCGACCTACAGATCTCCGTTCATATCAATAACCCAGAACACCAAATTACAACCCCTTCACTCTCTGAGCCCTCAAGAAAGTCCTATCTTGCCACAATAACAGACGTTCCTCTTGGATTTTGGCAAGGCTCGGACAACAGCAATTACCGTAATCAAAAATCTTTGGCTCAATAATGTCTATATTGAGGGTAGGGGAGCATTGATGATGACTCTGATGAGAATATGAGATGATGTCTGACATTGTCTGTGCGAGGACAGTACTATCAAAATCCTAGTCAACCTGAATGTACATGCAGGCTGCAGCAAGCACAAGTTGCACAACAGGGCTCTATTGGAAACCCGGTATTCTCGTTGATAACGAAGCCCGCATTGGTTCGACACGCATATCTCCTATCATATGAAGTCGGAGAATCCGGATATCTTGGGATGCTTGGTCAAATCTCTGCACCATGCACATTGCACACTGGAAAGTTCTATGTATATCTTGATACCTACCCAATCGTACCATAACGATGAGAAGGAGATGTATACAAGGTCGGTTGTAGAACTCACATATTGTCTTAGAAGAAGCAATCGAATGGTCTCCACAGGCTCCACGACAACAGGTGAATAGTCATCCAAAAAAGAACCATAAGGAGTACTGTACGTGTACTGTATTTAATGCAATCAGCTGGAAATCGATCCATAAAAAAAGATCGCCATGATACTTGCAGTTCAGGAGAAAGAGAGAACATTTCTAGAACATTTTCCTCCATATATTTGACGCGTTCTTAAGCTACCGCCAGGTGCGAGCTAGGCCACTACTATGTATCATGTGTGAACTTGAAAGTTATGAACGAGCTTTTGAAATAAAAAGTGGAATTGATATCTTAAACCAAGGAAGACCATCCTGCTTTTCTATGGATGACCATGGGTTATTATGGATAAACATGTCAATCTGATCGACCACTCATCTAGGGCTACGGATGTTCAATGTTTGATGTCAAAACTTGGGTTATGGGAATTCTGCTTTGAGCTTCCTAATGGAATCAACATCCAGCTACCACTGTTTTATGCAAATTTGAGGCTCGAAATCAATACAAGATATCGAAAGCACGATTGACAATAGGCAACAAGCAACAACACATATATTTGAGGAAGCCTTTACTATTGTATTGGTCTCATACTCGGAGGTTCCCTCTCAATTGGAACCAAATATGTACTATCTCATGATTCTCATCACACAGTTATAAGGTCGAACAATCCTGAATGCCTCAAGTACCCAACCAATGCAATCCTCCGAATCTCCGATATACGATAAAATGCTTCTTTCAAGGTCCATACGAAGCAGGATTTCAGGATTATCGCCATTGTAATTTGTATCAAAAAAACACTATGGCAGTATGGATGTTCTTTGCCAATCACTTCCAAGTATAACTAACAAGGCAGCTGATTTTCAGGTACCTAGTATGTTCAACTGCAGGTTATGAATCTTACGATGGAAGAAAATAAAAATCCCATCCGTTTGGCCAAGGCAAGCTTGCAAGCTTGCCAAGATATTTAGGAACAGGGGAACTTTATACCAAAGTTTTCCATTGGAGATCAAAAAGAAATCTTCCGAAATTAGTATTACTATGATGGCCCTACTGTTACTCTCGCAACTCGGACTCGGGTTTGTAATATATTTTAAGGTAGGCCCGGTGAGCGGGAAGTAAGTACCATTATGTTTTCGTTGGCTTATTTGGAAATTACTGCGCTGGTCGCAATCTTATACCTATCTCATCTTCACGCGCATATCATCTATTCACGTGCATCGATGGACCAAAATGCCATATTTACTGTAGTACAGTATATACAAGTAAGAAATATATAAACAACGTTTCTCCATTCCAGTCCCAAGAGTTTTCGATCTTAATGTTAAAGCGAGATTTCACGCGTAATTAGGCACGACTTTCAAGGCAGGAATACCAACATCTATGGATCGCAAAGATTTTTCCTTGCCAGAAAGTGGCACTGGCAGTGGCAGTGGCAGTGATAATCCAGTACAACTTCATTTGCATGCATGCGTGCGTGTTCACGTATGTAGTATCTTGTCGTCTCAGTGTTTCAGCGTTTAGAAATACCCGCCTCTTCTCAGCTTACTGGGACAATTATACCAATATTCCGCCAGTTTGCGAAAACAATAAATGCCCAGTCTTGTAGTACTTGCAAGATCCTTTGGAGATCATTATTGGAAACTCATGCTCGTGGGCAATTAAATCTCCGAGCGAATAGCCTATCATATTGTAACAAAGCTATTGCCACCGCTTGACGAAACGTTGGACGGTGAAGGATGCAGAATGCCTGGCTGTCAGAGTTCGACGGGACAGATGGATGCAACGTCAGGTGGCAGAGGACATCGGTATCTTACGCAGGGAAGCCACCTCCTCTATCCTTCGCCTGAGGCTCGGAGTCGTGTATGAGTTGTTATGGCAATTTTTTATTTCTTACTTCAAGTCCGGGTCTGGATTGGCGGAAGAAACAGAATGTACTTTCTATAAATACGAGATCGCATACTAGATCTGATGTCTTTTTGTATGCTGCTAGTCTTATTCCTGATTTATGGTTTAAAACTTAGGAGGTTTGTTTGGTTTTATTCCAGAGGAGGTTCTATATTTGTTCTATTGATTGAAAACATTGTTTTATAATGTGTATTACATGCTTTGATTCTGCTTCAACTACCCATGTACACTTGAAAGATCCCATCACCTCTCTCCTCTCTCTCCTCTCTTTCCTTTTCCTCCCCTCTCCTCCCCTTCCCTTCCCTTTATACCTTCATTTCTTCCTCTAAGATCCTAACCAGCAATGAGCCCTTTTCGATCAGATCACCATACCGCTCTTCTCTCTTTCACCCCTCCCTCTACTTCGTTGCATTCTATTCCATCAACCTCCAGATCCCATATTACATATAGTATACAGGATACCGCAAATCACAACTCGCAATTTCCGAGCTCTCCTCATTTTTCCCGTAATGCGCATCCCCTAATATTATCTCTTATTATTAATGGTATTTAAAATCCATGGTTTCATAATAGAACGAAGAAGTATAATATAACTAGCTCTTTGTTCGGTGTAGTTAAAAATTCCATTATATTACCATATTATTGTGTTATGGTAGTACTAGTGCTAGAGGATTAGTATATCCCAAGTGATGCTTTACTATAATGTATCATATTGTATCTTTATCGAGATGTAGTCGCGATTTGCGGCTTATTCAGATCATTGGAGTGTATTGTTGGGATGGGGGCTTGTACTGGGGGAGATGATTGGATGGTTAGAGGGAAGAGGGAGGGGGCTGGATTGAAGGGAGTTGGGCT
The DNA here is from genome assembly GCA_025890175.1 of Ciborinia camelliae. Taxonomy (NCBI): domain Eukaryota; kingdom Fungi; phylum Ascomycota; class Leotiomycetes; order Helotiales; family Sclerotiniaceae; genus Ciborinia; species Ciborinia camelliae. Next base: position 1,504,620 of record JANPYM010000013.1, read on the forward strand.
GGGTAGGAGTGAGCAAGTGAGTGAGGAAAGAGGGAAGAGAGATCAGAGCAGAGGGGAGATGAAGAGGGAGAATAAGGGAAGGGAGGAGGAGATGAGATAAGATAAGATAAGATGGGATGAGATTAGATGTTTTAAGGTTAAACAGTAAACGAGAGGCAAAAGGAGAAAGGGGAAGAAATACAATGTCAAACTATAGAAAGAATCACCCGGAGGCTCTGAAGTCTACTGCGATGGTAGCCCTGAAAATTATCAAGTTTCAAGTTCCCGCTGATAAATCACAAGCAAGAAGTGTCTTGAAGTGGCAGTGTGCACTGTGTAGTGAATACAGTAGCTGGATTGGTGACACTGTAGATATCTGGTGATCTATCTACGGATATCGTTTGATAGTTATTTTTACAGAGGCAAAAGATATCAAAGTCTTTCGTCGAGCAAGCATAAAAGGTTTTTGATTTAATTTCTCTTTGCTATAACATAAGATCTCTTTTTTCCATTTCATCTATAATTCTTAACGAAGAAAAGGGGTTCAGGATGGATAGATAAATGGATGGGTAGATAGCCCTTATTAATAATAGTTGGTGTATAGATGATGTCGTTTAATGATTGATAACTCTTTCCTTTCCCGAGGAGGAAACAGGTTTTAGAGGTGTAACTAGCCGAGTAAACGATTATATTAATCATTATATGGTTGATGTCCCCTTTCCCTCTCCGAATTCTAGGCTATCTAGCATTATGGGAAGGCGCCATGGAGTGCCTTGGTATAATCAATGCTACTTACCTAGATACTTCGGCCAAGCAAATTCACCTTTGCATTATTTCATATTCTTTAAAAAAATTGATATCAATATGTCTGCAGAATTAGCAACCCCACAAGTACCAATTACTCTAAGCAACTTCCACGACCATATCAGATTCCCGTCAGAATGCCGCCTCAATATATACAGTTCCCTCCTTTCAATGACTATTTTCGGGGCTCCTCCTCCAATCCTATTTGCCATGTCTGGCACCCGAGATTATCCGGCGTTGAAAGATGACTACAAAAGACTTAACTTTCTTCTTACGGATAAAACGATTGAGGAGTTCAGAAGACTAGGCCATCGCGATGGAAGTTTAGAGAAGATTCGTTTTTTGAATATTAGAAGTACTCAGGCTTTGTGAGTATTGTTTGTCTCGTCCGTTTCCAGACAACGAAAAAGATCATGGTTATCTGGTCTAGAAATGGATAATAGAAGCCATGGCAAGATTATGCTAACATACTTGTGAATAGTTCCTATGATTGCCCTCTTCGGGCACATATAAGCAAAATAAAGAATAATTTTCAGGAGATTAATATTGAGATCGTATTGAAGGATCAGATGCTACAACTAACGAGGCCATTATATTTGGTCGATACAAGCAATGAAATAGCTAAAATGAGTACTGCTACAATGACGATAGTGCGGGTTAGGTTCTTGCAGTGGAAAGATGACGAGGAAATCGAGAATTGTGTTGCTAAAATCAATCGTTTTTCCAGGGTTAAATGGGGGGGCACAAATGGGAAGATGTTGAAGATGGGGGAGAGGGAATGGAAGGGAATAGATGGGATCTTGTATGGAGAGGAAGAGCAAATCTGGGTTTGGGAGATGGCCATGAGAGATATTGTACAATTGAAGGTTGGGGAGGCGGACAGGGTTAGGGAACCTTGGAGTGTTGCGAATATGCTGAGACGATTATGCACATATCTTGGATGGTTTTGGGGAAGGAGAATGAGCGAATAAATTTCGATAGTCCGTTGGGATATTTTTGCCCATCAATTCTTTTAAGCGGGTGGGCATTAACGATACAGCACTACAGCACTGTTGGTATAAATTCCAATTTGGTATTCGGCGACGATATCATGATTATGCTACTAATTATTCTCGGGTTGGGGTGGTAAATTATTAATGAACGACACAGTAGTATATGCTCAATCCAGCAACATGATGCCAATCTACCTACTCGAAAACCATGAATTAGATACACACCCGTACCCCCCTCCCCGGTCTTAGACTTTTCTTCTGACAACAATAAGTATTTGAATCTTCATCCTTCAGGCGAGATACATATCCTTGATGCTCATATCAAGAAGTTCCCCATTCCATCATAATGAGATAAAATCATGATGTTCAAATCGACGCCATAAATCAAAGCAGAGACTTCAGCCTAATAACATAGTTGAAAAATATTTCTAATTAAGAATTTCACCATCAGCAACTAATATCATGGCAATACCTAGACTTCTATGAAATCCCACGCTGTTCCCTCCCCATCCGTCTCCACCAACTCCGTATCATCATTCCCAATCTTCATCTGTCGAAATTTATCGCCATGCAACATTAACAAGAGATGCCCCCCCGAGGGATGAGCTCTCGTGCAAAACCATTCGTGATTTCGATGGTGAGAGACCTTGCAATGGAATTTTCCCTTGCCATCATGGCCAAAAAACTGTCCGGAGACGCAGTTGCGGAATCCAAACCATCCGTCGCGTTCTATACATGTCCAATGACATCCGCCGGCTCGGGGGATATTGGGAGATACTTGGAGAGTTCCCTCTTTGAGCGTGATTACTCGACCATGGTTGCGATCTCGTATCGTAAACGTCTTGCCAGCGTAGGGAACTGTGTTGCGGAAAGGAGGGGAAGAGAAAAGGTTTTCCGTGATGGCAGTGTGAGTGGGTGTGCTGGAACCAGCCGTAAAACAAGTTGGGTCGGCAATCGAAGCGGCATCGTCTTCTTCATATCCGGTATCTATTTTGGATATGCTTCTGAGGAGGCTAGGAATATCGAGTAAGGTAAGATGTGGCTGCGATGGGCCTTCGATTTCAACCCTCAGAATATCTTTCCACGGCGTTTTATCTGGCAGATCTTTTGTATCGAGGATCATATAGATTTCTCTATTTGCCAGATACACAACACTCGGAAGTTCACCAAGATGAGTGATAGATTTCTGAAATGCTTTGATGATGGATTTCTGTGAAGCGGGCCGTGAAAAGTCAGGGATCAATCTGACTGTAAAAGAGGCGACTTCACTATGTCGCAGAACGATTTCTGTGGAGAATGGAGTACGCAGTTTCGAATCTTCTTTTAGTATGAAACCTCCACCCGCAGAAAGGTTACCGGATATAACGAGATGCGGGAGTGATTCCTCGAGGTCAAGCCCATGTTTGCGAAGTTTGGCGATAAGCTCCTCCATTTGGGGGTCCTTAGGAGAAGGATTCATGTTGAAGGTAAGAGGCGTTTGTGGTCTATGAAAGATGTCATGCGCGTTATCATAAAACGACGTCAAGTTTGACCACTTCAAAATAAAGTTACAGAACTCAGATGAATCAGTTCGTTCAATATAAACTCCTGAATGTTTGTTTTCTCCTCAAACATTATGATAGAAATTTTGGAAACGCTCAGTTTGCCTTGCCACGTGTGGCTGTGCCTTACGCACACTCTCTTGTGAAGGTTGCATTGCATACTTATGCCCATCACTCCAATGAGGAGACTGATGTTTTATATTCACAATCTATTGGTGAAATGACTGGCTAGTGGTATACTTGTAGCCAGCTGCACCACTCGCTTAATCTAATGATCCAATCATCGGATTATTTTCGGCAGTTTCTAGAACTATTTGCAAACTGCCCTGCTTGCAGATCAACTACAGAAACCTTCGCTTTTCCCATAATGCGGATATAAAGTTTTTCTTATTAAACACTTGAATTTGTCTTGAAAGTTCATCTGCGGTCTTGAAATTGATTTCAAGATCTGGAAGTACAGTACATATCAATATGCGTCTTGTCTAAACAGGACCCCGATTCTTTGCTTGTCAATTACCATGGCTCATACCTTTTGTTAGGTACTCGTGAATTAGATTTGTATTCAGCATACCGTCTGAAGAACCCCGATATTCATCTCTATCGTCTATGTAAGTTTGACGGTATGACCAGTTATCCGCGCTGTTTGCTTCAACTTCCCTCCCACTTGAATGCGGAAGCGACGTTGTACAACTTGCGAAGTCTATCTTAAGTCCCTAGCCGAGCCCATGGCTGTTTCTGGGGCGGAATTCGGAAATTTTCCTTTTTAGAACAATCTAACAGCTTCCACTAAAGTGGGATGTCGTGTTAAACTGTTTTATCTTAATAATATGTTTGTTCTTTCTCTCAAGGTAAGTTGCTTATCTTTCTAGGATTCAACCCAAAAGCGATCTATGCGGAATTATACAGAGAAGACTGAGTATCCCCGCATGAGATTAGTTCCTGGCATATACCTTGCGTGCAATGAGCTTAACCGCGGGGTACACGTGTCGTGAGTGGTTGTTACGGCGCCAATCTGAAAGCAGAGGCCAATCCGCGCGGCTGATGCTGACATTCGGCTTCCGATATTTTGATTGATTTTTCTATACATTCTGATATATCTTCTAGAACCTTGGAAGCTGTTTACCTTGTGAAAATTCTCCAATTTGCGGCTAGCCAAATTGATTGTCTCAGTTAAACGAGAACAGCCCCAGACATTTCTCATACCATTTCGAGTGTTTGCTCTCAGGTCTTGGCAATTAATCCGCAATTCAGATTGATGTTTAGATCGACAGGTGTTATTTGACTCATAATATCTTGCTGCCAACCACGCCTTTCCAGAAAAGTCAAAAATTACCGTCTCGATGTCGCCGTCTCACGAACCATTTACATTCTTCTCAAAACTTCCTCTCGAACTTCGTTTAATGATATGGAACTATTCTTTATCTCCCCGCATCATAAAAGTTCAATACAATCATACTCAGAACTCCTGCATATCAAAAGATACCCCCTCCCTACTCCTCGTTTCCCGTGAAGCTCGAGCCGAAGTTCTTCAAAGATATGAACAAAGTTTCGGAACTCGTATGAAAGTCAAATCGGCCATTTATTTCAACTATGAACTTGACGCGGTTATCTTCAACTGGAAATCTTTTGGAGACAATTATGCTAGCAACTGCATGCGCTACGAAGAATGTTGTCGAATCAAACGCATCCATATTCTAGACAAGACTCTAGATTTTCTAGTCAACAACCAGATGCGAGACTTGTCTGCATTCACAAGTCTTGAAGAAGTCTCCATCTCAGAATGCCGTGGGAGAGTTATGAAATCTGGAGAAGATCCTAAGCTCGAATTATTCCAGAAAGGATTAAAAGAATGGTTACTCGATCATACAAACTTGACGGATGGTCAATTGATGCCGAAACTTGTTTGTTTGGAGAGTGGAGGGAATTGCTCGAAGCATGTTTGGTTTCGAGAGTGGAATGAATGGGCCGCGCTTACTGGAGGTCTACCAAGGGGGTTATGGAAAGAGAGTTGGACGAACATGTTCACAAACATCTACAGAGAGGTGGCAGATGTGATAGTGGATGTAGTTTGACTCGTCATCGGGCAGTTCTTTTGACCTCGTGTGCTTTGATTTCTACTCTGAGTCTTAAGTGTCATGTTAATCTGAGTCTTACATACCCGGTAGACTAGATGCGGGGGTCAAGGATCTGGTGGAGGTAGTCATAATTCGAAGATTGGAATACGAATTATGACTTATAGATACCTGAATTTTTATTCAATTTAAGCTCAAGATACTGTACATAGGTAGGTATCTAAGCTCCCGTAGGTCAAAATAGTGAGATTGATCAAATAAAGTCGAGAAGTTATGCATCCTACGTAATGAACTATCAGACTATTTGTACTGAGCTATTCCGTCTTTCTATACCCGTTCTCTTAACTTTAATCGAGTTTTGGAAATTGCCGATGATAATATCGCAAACATTCTGGCCGGTGAACCCAATGGCGGCAGAATTTCCCAATTTCATGATTCAATTCCCTGGGACAGACCGGCAATAAAATCCCAAAAGTGTCATTATTCCCAGTCGATACATTTTCAATACTTTTAAACAATTCTACGCTAAAAAAGTGATTGTTCATAAACAACTTTTTCAGACACCAACATAAAAGTAGAGGATTGCCAGTTTTTACCGCCTTTTGGCAGAATGATGTTAATGACATTGCGACCCAGACTTCCGCGCATTTACCAAAACACACGATCATATTCATAATGCCCAAAGAAAAGTCCGTCAATCCCGCCCAAGCCCAGCGCAAAGCTGAAAAGGCAAAGGCTATTAAAAAAGGTACCGGCTAATCATCCAATCTTTCAATGTTCATATTGGCTCGAGTATCATATAATAATAACATATCTGTAGGCAAGGCATCTCTACAAGCCCAGAAAAATGAACGACTTGCCAAAAAGAACCCACAGCGTCTACAATCCCAACTTGACGAACTCAAAAAGATAGAAAGCTCTGGCGGGAAACTCACAAGTCACGAACGATCACTAGTCGATGGGTTAGAAAAGGAAATAAAAGCTGTTAATAAAGCGCGAGAATCTTTAGGTGATGCCGCACCTCAATTCTCGCATTCGAGGGGTGGATTAGGTGGTGACAGGGGAGGAAGAGGAGGCTTTGGGGGAAGAGGTGGGAGTGGTGTTTTGGGGAAACGGAGAAGAGATGGGGAAATGGAGGAGGAAAGCAGTGGATCGGATGTTGAGGAGGAGGTTAAGAGGATACCGATGCCGAGGGATACGCCACCTCCGTTCCCGAAAGAAGAACTGGATAAATGGTATGCCGCACGACGGGCACGGTATCAGGTGCAGAATCAAAATCAAAATCAAAATGGCGAGAGGAATGGAGGCACGAACGCAAATTCTACACCGTTGGGAGGAAAGGATCGCGGGGATTTTGGTTCTCAGGATGCTGGAAGTGGTACGAAGGTGCAGCAGGAGGTCAAGACTGTGTATGAAGCGAAACCACAAATAAGAGATTTGAGGAAGGAGGCAGTGGCTTTTGTGCCGGCGGCAGTAAGGATGAAGATGCAAAAAGGGAAAGGAGAAGGTGGATTAATGGAGCCGGAAGAGATGGAGAGGCTGGAGAAAGAGGGTTACATCACTGGCAGTGGTAGTGGGCAAAGGGGAGACGCTGGGAATAGTGGTCAAATTAATGTAGAGATGGAAGAAGTGGAGGACGAGGATTATGCTTAGGTTGCATTACCGAGTCTGGAGAAGCTATATGTACGATGTACGAGATGAATGATACCCCTTTGAAATTGAACACAACTCCAATATCTTCGAGATCCTCTACTGATGAACACATTAACCGATCGACCTTTTATTTTTTCTGCCAACAGCTTTATTGCTTGAAATATTAAAATACAAATAAAAGTGATTAATTTCAACGAATGGTCACACATCACGTTCAATGAAATATTAATACCAGGGAGAATTATTCAGAATTAAAAGGGGAGAAGTACGAGACGTGGAGGGCGTGAAGATGATGGAAACGAGAAATAGAGGGGGGTAAAGAAAAGAGGAAAGAAAATGAGAACGAGTACTCTGCACAACTCACCCATCTAGTTAATTGTATACTTCTAGTACCGACAATTGTATCCTCCACTCGCAAACTCGGGCACCAGAGCATCCAGCGCAAAGTTAACCGCGCCAATAATCTCCTCACTTCACACTCAAAGGCTCCCGCGCCCCTTAGCCCAAATCCATATTCTATCTCGAGCCACGTCACAGCCATTTCTTGTTGTCCGTTATAGGACTGTAAATCGGTGAAACCAGTCATGTGGCAGAGAACTACAGTGGGTTCTGGACTAGTAGTATCCATAAATCGATTGTTAGTTGCATAGTTTGTATTGTGGCAGTTTGAGCCCGTGACTCTGTTGTTAGCGGATAGGGCAATAAACCTGGCAAACGAATCGAGGAAGGATGTGTTGTTGGATCCGGAATCTGTGACTTGGAGAGTCAGCTTTCCAATCGAATAATTGCCTCCGGGTTCGAGAATGGGGTGTATCTGCTATCTTGAAGGTGCCACCGTGCCGGTATTGTAGCCCATCATAGCAGTTGTAACCGTGGGTGGAGGGCAGATACTCATGAGGACGTTGGAGATTGAGGTGTATAGATTGGTTTCAGTGGCGGTGCCCGCGTTGACTTGGGATGATCTGACTTCCATGGTGTAGATGGTGGGTTCCTTGACTGTAATAAAGGTCCCTACGCAATTGGTGTACGTGTCTGCGCTGAGAACTACGCCTAAGCTTGAACCTGCATATACGATGACCTGACTAGTTTGGTTGTGAATGCATATGGGTAGTCAGCTGTATTGGTTGACTTTGATTCGCTCGGCATTGATGGGACTGGCGTTGTTAAAGCTTGAGGTGGGATTGTATGTAGTCCATGGGTATGGATTGTGTGCAGTACCTTGATTTGTACCCGAAGCCCCTATCACATATATTGTAGCACCGTTGGTATACTCACAACGCACACCACTCACTTCACTGTCTGGATCTTGATTTGGACACACGGGCTCGAAAGCGAGATAAATATGGGAGAAAGACTGGCCGAACTACTAGTATTTGAGTCCAGAGGACAAACAATTTTGGGCCTTCTCCTATTTTGAGCGTGGGTCGGAATTGCAATCCAGTTGCGATTGATTATGAGTTTGGGCTCAACCTCTGCCCAAGCTTTTGTTGTGCTATCTCAACACAATTTCCATGTCCATCTTTCTCCATCGGTTGATTTGGACTGAACTGTTATGTGGCCATGGATAGCATTATTGAGCCATCTACTCTTAGATGCTATCATATTACCCTTAGGCTCTCGTTGAACTTATTGTATTGTTGTAGTGACTCTCCAGCTAAGTTCTATGGCCATAGAACTTAGCTCGATGCCTAAGGAAGTGTATGTAGAACTATTTTATAACAACAGCTTTGAACTAGTAGACGCGATTTGGAAGTAAAAGTATAACAGGCCCGTAAGAAGAAATGTTTTCAAGGGCATGTTGGAAAAAGTGTATTCAGTCATATGTATGTATATCAATATAGAGAATACAGAGGACTACTGTGTCACTTTGATTACAACACAGAGAAAATGAAGAGGGAGAAATACGAGGCGAATCAGGATAGAAAAGTAAGTAGCAAAAGAAGGTCCGAAAGTACAAAGCTTGGAAGGCATGATGACTTCTTGCAAGGAAATTTTAGGATTCAAATACTAAAATATCCGGCAACATCTCGAGATTGTTCTCTTTAAGTATATTCATCCATTATAAAGGGTGATCAACAAAGGGTCTCCTCGAAGGGTATCTCTCAGTCTAAAGGCCCGTTGAATTTAGCTGCTGAAAATTCAGACATTCCTCTGTTTGAATTTCTCCTCAGCAAAGGGGCCGACATAACAAAAAGCCATCCACTCCACAGTGCAGGTCAAATAGTCGACCCGGCTCTTAAAGAAGGTACGGAAGAAATAATGAAATACTTAGTCGCCCAGCACAGTTTGAACCCAAATGGAGAAGATGAGTCGGAATATTATCTTTTTCAGAAAGGCAGTCCGATAGCGTCGTATGCGGCATGTGTAAACAACCCTGAAGGAGTAAGAGCGCTTCTTGAAGTGGGTGCTGAGTTTCCCATGTCATCCCATATAAAGGACCCTCTGGTCTCAATTTCTACGAGCAATCCTGAAGCTCAGTATGAGATTGGAGACATTTTGAACGATTGTTACTTGGTACCTATAAAGAGGTTAAGAGCCATCAAAATACTGGCATCTATATTGCCAAACAAAGGGTGAAGGAATAACAGCCGGTGGTGAGGAAAGACAACCCGCTGCAAGAAATGAGTATCCGGTATTTGAATCGGGAATTAGAATTGAGAGTAGAAAAAATATACCGCAGTAAAGTGAAATCAAGACGTTCCTGCTCATTCGATGGTTTTGAAATTTCTTTTCTCATGCTACCGAAGCTTTAGAATCCATTTTAACAATCACTATTATTCTCCTCTTACTTGTAATCATCACCAAGTAATGTAGAGACAGATTGCCTCTACCATGTCTACGATTTTGCGTGCGAGGGTGAATCTATTTCTTGTAGGGGTAGCTTTAATAAAGTCTGGCCATAAGAGGTTAAACGGTCATGTGACGATAGTCGAGCGCAGATAAACACGCACCTCAGTAATTGCTCTGAAGTGTCCATGCAATTTGCTTATTTTCATTTCAAAGTCAAATTTTGACTTCACAATTTATTTAGATTTAGATTTAACATAGAAAATGAATCATAAATATCATGTAAATGAAATGAAATAATCTAGATTCTCCTTTGATTTGTTTGATGTATTGACAATATCGATCACGATCAATTCCAGGCGAGCTTCGATAGGCGTACTTGCAGCATTTCGAGTGTTTATTTACATAGCTCGACAACCGAGGATTGGCATTAATATTTATTCTCATAAAAGAAGAACCTTTAAATATAGGAATTAGAGACTATTTATAGACAGTGAATGTAAATATAGTATATAGACATCTTCTCCGGTAGTCTTATCCACCCACGTCTCACCTTGCACCTTTCCTCACCCCCCCATACATTCCTACCCTCATTCTTCCATAACATCCCTTCCTATCTCCTAGGCCAAAACCAAAACAAACCTACGCTTGATATCCGCACCCAAGTTCCAAATTTCTCCGCAAGATATTCAAACATCTCATCATCATCATCATCGACTATATAACGAATCGTCACCACTGTCTCCCTCCTCTTCAACCTTCACAGAAAGATATCCCATTATTTTTTAAGAATCACTTTTCATCTAATGTTGAACGAACAGCTTTGCTTCTCAACATCGAATTAAATAACTTCCTTTTTTTCACTTCCTTCTCCAAGAATGCTCGATACTCAATATATCTTAACAACAGCCATCAAACTCCTATCTGCTAGGATAACAGAAATATCTTACTCATCTTCCTCATATCTATATACACACACCTAAGTATTATAAGTGTTATTCCATTCCCAATCATTCTTGGATAGAATCAAGCCAAGCCAACTTGCCATACCCACCTTAATGAGAAAACATCATCGAATAAATAAATATACCCATTTATTTATCCATAAACCTTCCTCTGTCTCCTCTTCCCACTTTCCGTAAGATACCTACGCAATAAAAATAATCCCAATATACACGCAAACATAATTGATCGGAAATGATTTCTTTCCAACCAAAGTGTTTGTGCGTACGGTGAAAATTTATAGATGAGGTGTCGATGGGTACATATACCTGCCTACATATGTGAGAGTGGGTGAGTGAGTGAGTGAGTGAGTGACTTGCTCATCTACTCGCCAACTTATCGATGCATTTGCTAGTTGACTCACTAGTAAATCTCTCCCTCGGGAATGGTGTAAGAGTGCCTTGTAGGTATTCTGTATTCAGTGTGGAGAAAGGAAGGAGGTGACTTAATACTCGATACGATACGATATGAGATGAGAGGATGAAGGAAAGTAGCAAGTAAGCCTTTCTCATCTGCCTGCCTCGCTCGTCTCATGATGAGGAGAGTGAGAGAAGTGCTTAATCCATCCATACCGTGAACTATAGCCGGGATAAAAAAATGAGTTGATGAAACGAAGAATAAGAAGATAACCCACCTTACCTCAACTCCCCCTTTTTTCAATGCTTTCTTCTTACCTTTATTTTGTTTTCTCCCTACCTTTAGCATCCCATCTCCATGTCCACACCCACCCCTCTAACACCTCATTCATATACCGTATCACCATCCCTACCCCTAATCCAACTTCCAATCATCCCAATATTTAAGCATAACATCTTGTATCATGCCATCTCCAACCCCATGAATTACATCATAACATCCCACAACCCACTTTTTCCACACCCGGCACTTACATTAATCATCACTCAATAATTACTCCATTAGGAATCCTCCATCCGTCTATCCTCTCCCACTCCCCCAACAGCCAGCTACCATTATTCAACTGTTCCCATATTAAACCCCACAAGGAATGGAAACAACTCACCTGAACTTTCCGTCCCCATCCCTTCCCCATCCCAAACTCAAGATCTCAATCCAGGGTATCTGATCCCATCTCCCAACCCACTCTAATAATGATTATGCATACACACACGCTCACACCATTTGCGTATCGCATACATCAATCATCAATCACCGTCTCATCACAACATCACACTTCAACTTCAACGATTCAGCCACACAACGCGAGAGATAGGTAGGTAGTAGGTAGATAAGTGGATAAATACGTTTTGATCCATCGATCATACATATTCAATAAGATACCCAGGTTTCTTAATAAGATATGAAGATTTGCCTGTGATCTGACAAACTCCATTTCCACCACCATCTCATCGCCAACACATCCCCAATCATTCAAATGCTCAAATCCATCCATATCATATTTGTAAAAAAAAAAGAAGGTAAAAAAAAGGCAAACTCCACCCATCCATATCCACGCCAACCCACTTCCCCTGCTTGCATTTCACCAATGATTGATATAGTTCCCATCGCGCAGCATATATTCCACCCTTATCTTCCACCCCCAGTAAAAACAAAGCCAAGCCAGCATTCGCCAACCATCGTACAAGCATCCCCCAACCTGTCGATATGTGCCCCCAGCTTCGTTTCTCCTTATCCCCATCTCCATGAAAATTAGCCGGGTACTATTGAGTTCAGCTTAAGCTTTCCAATAAAATGATCAACAGCAAATGCAGCCCCGCCATCTAAAATCCGATTCCCATGGTATGTGATGATGTGTAAAGGCCGAAGATGCGATAATTGCACGGTCTCTTTTGCCAACCAGCTAAAAGAGAGAAACCAAAAAGAAAATCTGTTATGACAAGGGTGTTGTAGTGTATGTATAAATCGGTAAGGTGTATTAATTTAGTATTCCTTCCCACATTCCCGGGCGATGAAAGGCTGGATGCAGGTTTGATTGAGAGAGCCCTCGAGCAACTTCTGTTGCACAACAAAGCCTCTTTCTTCCAGATGAAGTATCTGGCATGCCAATCCTTCCAGCTGGCTTGATAAAACCAGCTAGGAATTCTGGGTGGTCGACTGGGAGCATTGATAGTTCTCGTCGTACATTGTCATGAAGAGAAGCTTCAAGTGAATGAGTCCTGCTTCGTTTAGCACCAGATCTGTTTGATGAATCCATGGATCTTGGTTGACTATGTAATTCTTGCAACGCTTTTGCAGCTTCTGAAACTTTCTCTGCATCGATATCCACTGTCTCATATTCTCCATAAATTTCAGGTACTGTATCAACAACATTTCTATTCTGCTTCTCACTACACAGCTTCGCATATCGACAACGCGCCTGGACGTCCAGCTTTGCTGAAATCGGCGCACTGGTGAATGACGATGCAGATGAGATTGAAGATGAACGAGATGATCTTGCTGAAGTATCCGAAACCATTGATTCTGGCGAAGACATCGACGAGACAGAGTTGGCCAAGGACGATCGACGATTACAAGAATATGCTTGTGGAGACGAGGTCAATTGGATTGCCCATTTTTCAGTCGCCTGAGGACCACAAATGCTCGCTTGTGTCATAGCGAGACTCATTGAGGACTTGCCGAGCAAACAAGACACAGCACTCACTGCAGGAGTGTTGTATCCAGTACTCTGGGGAGTCAATCGTGGTGTTGGAAGAAGACCAAGAGCCGGTGCAGGTCTGCTAGTTGGGTAAGTAGCCGATGGTGATGGTTCCATGATATTAGGTGAATAATATTTAGGGGTCGGGGTAGATTCATTGGAACCAGGAAAATGATAGGAAGACAATGGCGTGAAAGGTCTCAGCGGAAGGTTACAGACTTCCCTATGCGATGGTTTTGTGATATCGTCGATGTTATCCAATTCCGGGTTGAGCTTAAGAACAATTGTTTTCCATTCGAAAGATTGTTCTGCAATACCGAAAGAATTGCCCGGGGATGGGGGCTGCGACGACGGTGTGTATTTGAGGACAATGTCAGTCCAACGTTGGAAGACCTTGTCTGTTATGTGTAACTCCCAATTTACGGCAAGGAGAAAGGCTATTTCGTTTTGGTTAATCTCTAAAGTGGGTAGTCCAGAAATCTTACTCCAAGCGCGTGATGAGTAATTTCTATCTTGCAAATATTTTGAAGCGAGAATAAGCGCAGAAAGAAACATTCGTCGACCGCATTGTAATGCGCGAGTTGCTGGAGTATCATCCGGCTGCTCCATGGTGAAATCAGTCTTCGGTACAAAGGGTTTGATCAAGATCAGGTAGTACAAAGCGACTTGAAGAGTCGAGTAACTGGTCCTTGATCGTCTCAAAGTTTCCTGTATGAAAATACGCAGAGGAAGGACACCTTTACCCATCTCGCTTCTACAAGCGACTGTTGAAAGGGGCCAAATCGCTTCGACAATCAAGGCCGAGGAATCTGGGGAATGGTTGAGCGCATGGACTTGGGGGTCATCAGGATTTCATAATTAGCTTACCGACGAGGCTGTCGACAAAATTGACCTTTCGATCAGCTTGACGTATCAATGTTGGAGGACGTCCGGTGCGGGTGGTGGATCCGACACTGGTCCTCCTTGGGTTCTGCCTTTCCTCCGGAGCAACTTCCACCGGCAATCTTTGTTGGGGCCAAAATTTTGTAATTGAATTCTTTTCGCAGATGTTGATAGTAGTTGAAGGGAGAGGTAGTTGGTTTGCGCAAAAATATGGTGGTTCGGAATCGGAGGATGCGCTTGTAATAGAAGAGTTGTCGGATAACTGTGAGGCTGCATCCGACCAAACTGAAGAAGTAGAAGAAGAAGCCGACGAGGCTATAGAGGAACTGTAAGGACCATTATGGAACGAGGTGTAAGGCGACGAATCATCTTCGCCGCAATTCATCTTTGGTGTATTTTTGTAATCGGAAATAAAAAAGTTCTATTCGGAATAAAACTCCAGTCGCCGTCTGTACAAAGCCAAAATCAAGATTAAACCGTTATAGACTGTTCCCAAGAAACCCTCTGACAAGATACAGGCTCGTGCAACAACGCGCTTGTTATTGCAGAGCTAGATGATCGAGGTAGGAGGAGGATAGACTAGATTGTAGAAGAGATCGCAAAGATTTCTTCAGGAACGATAAAACCGGTAGATTTGAACGATGTAAGACTGGCGACTGGGGAAAAAGTTGTGAGAGCTAAGAGCATGTTGACCTTTCCTACGAGTGAAATGGTAACTATTATGATAAATGGTGGGCTAGTTTATTGGCTAAACTAGCGTCCCATTGAATGAAGGTCGCGACTTTGGACGAGAGGGTGGTGAAAGCGTAGTTTTGTGGAACGTATGCTTTTATGAAAATATGGAGTAAAGCATTCGAGATATTGTTGTACTGTACATGTGTGTGTGTTTGTATTCGCAATTGTTATTAAGGAAAGTCGAGGGTTATAAACCGATGGTTGTCATTGAACAAAGGATTGAGTGGAGTGAGTAATGTGTTTGTAAAGTGGTCGAAGAGGCGAAGATTGGGAAGGCGACAGAGGCAGTAAGAGTAAAGAGTAAAGAGTAAAAGAGTTGTATTTAGGCTTGAAGATGTGACTTTTCTTTTCTTTTCTTAAAATCCTTTTGACTCAGAAGTGCAGATGGATATTAAGTAGAGAGGGAAGATAGATGTCTTTGCAAAAATAAAGTTGACTTTTGACTCTTGATTTTGAGTTTTGATTGTATCAAAAGGTGAGGCTGTGAGTCTGACTGAGTCTTAGGTACGGGTATGTGGGTAGGAGTGGTGGTACCTTTTTATTGATTTAATAATAAGGTATGACTGGTTAACAAGTGGCGAGACTGAATCCGATCCACTAAAAGTTGGTATTTGTATTGTAGAGTGTGTAAGGTGAATCTGAAGCTACTACCAACACTGTATGAGGTGAGAAAGTTCGCCCCAAAGAGAATAAATCAGGCTACCTTTCTTTAAAAAATTGGGTGATTGCAGGTGATGGATTGATTGATTGTTTGATAAAGAGGTTGGATGAGCTTGATTTTTGATTTTTGATTGTTGATTTGAGAAGATTTGAAGAAAGGCAGAAAACACGAAGAATGAGAGATAGTAAACAAAGAAATCTCGTGACTTCGTTCGTTCTTTCGTTCGTTCGTTCGTATTTTGGAAGTGAATAAATAGGAAGCTGTAGGTTAAAAAAGAAGAATAAATTAGGTGGCAAAGGAGGATGGATGTTGAGGGTCGAAGGTTGATTTTTAGGTAGAAATGGTGAAATTGGTACAAAAAGGTTCGTGAGTCGTGGGGAAATTTGGATTGGATTGACGCCTTGTTTTGGTTGGATTTGGACGATACCTAGGTAGGTACCTATGATATGATATGAGAATTAGGTATGAGTCGAATCGAATACCTAGGTCCTTAAGGTAAGGTATGGATGGATGATATGGTATGGTATGGTATGATGGTCGGACTCAGGCGGGCGGGCAGGGAGGCGGGTAAGATGTGAGCGTAGGAAACCGTGTGATTGAGTTGAGCCGTGGAACCGTGGAAGCGTGGAACAAGAGATAGTATCAATTAATAGTAGGTAGTAGGTAAAGCCAGACGAAGAACTCCCCAAAGCAAAGTATACTTTCAAAATGGAATAAAGACGAAGAATGAGTACAGTAATGAATCCAGTCAAGATGCAAACAAATGACTCTTTTTACTTTTTCTCTCGTTTCTTTTCCCTAACAAATAATAAGTAAGGTAAATGGAATTCGATGATATAATGAATAAGTTGAGTTGAGTTTGTTAATGTTTTGTTTTTTATGTATTGATAATATTTGCAGACTTCAAGGAGCCGCTGAGTTAAATCTTTCTGGAATCATACATTTTGACGATGAAGATTGAAGAAATCTTTCAACGCAGGCGGGAATGAGCTCTGTTTTGTTACAATTCCAGTTCCTACTCTCCGGGCTGGTCATGTTTAGCTAATGAGATATGCTTCAATTCTATTACATCTGAATGGTCAAAATCTTTCCATTACACAGAGAAAATTACGGTGAAGCAAAGAAACCATATGATTCATCCAGATTCCACCATCAATCAGCCAGATCAGCTCAAGAAAGGAAGTGACGGAGGGGAAGAGACTTTTAAGAGAGAAGGGGAAGATTTGGCATAGTCTGGTAATATTCAAGGGGCAAGGATAATTTAACCCCGACCAAAAAATGCTGGGTATGATCATAGATAGATGAGGACCTACCTAGTGAGGGCAAGCAAAATGTGCATCGATGAGTCTTTCGCATATATCCCATCTATCCCATCCATTCCATACATCCCAAATCCATTACTGTACAAGTACAGTATTATTATTTTAATTTCTATCTATCTACCTACAAATCATATCGAATGGTTCATAGCCAATCCAAGCCATTTAAGCCAAATTCTAAGCCAGCCGAGAAAAAAAAAGAACAGGAAAAGAAGTCCGAATAGGAAAAAGAAAGAAAGAAATTGGTCCTTGCGGTGGCTATTATTATTATTATTGCGGAAAGCTCATCAATAATAATATCAGTCAGTTGGATGGTTGACAAAAGAAAATCAAACCCAAAAACGTTGAAAATACTGTATGTATATTGATTCAATATGCCGAGCCCTCCAAATGCTTCATGATTTTTCATGTCTATCTTTTCGAGAACGCCTGCTTCTATCTATGTCGTGCAGAATATGCAGTGTTTCCCTAGATTTATATCTTATGTATTACTTTATCCATATACCATGATCTAAAGAAAAGCTCAACCTCACAAGGGAGAGAAAGTGTGCCTGGTTGTCTGGCCCTCGAAATTGTCAGGTTCTCCTTGATGATGATCCGTTACGTTACACCACCTGCAAGTTTCCCCCATTTCATCCGGCTGTATTGAGCCTTGCACAGGAGAGGTAGGAGGATATCTCATATCACCCACCATCGCTCAGCCCGTCGCTATTGTCGCAATGAACTCGACGAACTGATGATGAATATCGAGCACAGCCTTGCAATTAATGCGGGACTTCTAATAAGGTTCTCCCAGAACTCGCAGGACTAACAAGCTCAGAAACGGCGTACAACTGTATTGTATCTTGTATGCACAGTACATACCAGTACAATATCAGCATTTGAGATCTGGTGTGGGGTTGAAATCTCATGGAAGTTGAAACGCATCAAGACTCAAATGGGGCCATGCCATTATGGGCATACGAATACTTTCTTCCTGTTCTATTTTCAAATTTCCTCTTTAGTAAAGTAAATACCTATAGGTACAGGTAATTACTAATTGAACTGATCTAAAGCGTTGCGACTACTATCAAGTGCATATACCATCTGTTGTACTGTGCGGGATGGCTTTGATACTTCGAAGTTCAAAGTTCCAAGTCTTCAATCATAATATGTATTGTGATAATACTGTAATAATACTGTAATAATAATAAGTAGGGTTGAAACTTGAGGGACGCGAATGATTTCCTCAGCGGCTCAGCCTCTTCTTAATTGCGCATTCCATCATACGGAACTTCCGTTGCCAACGTTGCTAATGATGCTTTCTACCTAGGTACCTAGCTGGAGTCTAATAATATAGGAGTTCCAATAATTTCCAAATGATACTTCCAAGATTCGAATTATTTTGCCGATGAATGATGAACTGACTCTATAGATAGGTAGCTTCAGCTTATTGCCACCGTTATTATTACGATCATCACTCGTATCAATCAATTCATTATCATCATTATCGGGAAAATGGCGGTTATGGTAGGAATTCAACACCGTAACGTTTGTCCTTGTCCGAATTATCCAAGTACAGAAATCCAAGATTTACAGAAATTACTCACCAATTTTTTGCCTTGTCGAATCTCAATAATGCTCACCACCCCTCACTCAAAGTCTCACCCGCCTTCTGCCAAGCGGGATCCAAATTATGCAGGAAAGTAAAATTGATGCAACACAAAGACGAGGCAAAATAAATAAAGTAGGAAGAAAGTTACCGGATACGGATTCAACTCCTTCCCTAGCCGTGTCGCTTCCCGTATCATCACCAGTTTCATGACCTTATTGTAACACACCAAATCTATCAGCCCCCTCTAAATCTGGATTCTGGAGGAAAGAAAAAATATCTATAGGATCTGTTTATTCAGTCTTCCAAACCAGCCACATCTTCACATCAAAATCCTGGAGATTCATAAGCGTAAGCATTACTCACGATGAGATCGAGTATGTCACCGGCCGAGTGATCTTGGAAAAAGGCTTCTTGATAAAGGATATTGATAGCAAATAGGAGAATAATCCTTATACAAACAGTTATTGTAATACCCATGAAGCACACAGCCAATTACCATCTGAAAAGCATCCCCCACTTCATCAAAATCATACATTTTGATTGGTTTGGCGACGGCAAGTATCAGCAGCTTTGCTTTTATGGCTTTTTTTCATGCTCGTTCCCGGCGTTGTAATACGGCTGCAGTATTCCTTTCAAGAGTGATGTGAAGGGATGTGAGTATCCGCTTTCCCCTCATGGAATTGAGAGTGGAAAATTCGAGATGGTTTGTTTTGTTTCTTCATCTGCTCGAACTCTCAGATCAGATTACAGTACCGACACGTATCTTCGAGAGATTTCCATTCTCCTGCGTCAAGACAACCCTCATTAAAGCCCACTTCCCAAGACTAAAAAAAGGTCCCTTCAACCTTTGGTGTTGGTTTTGGGGTTGAGTTTGGGGATCGGTATCCGAAAATCCAACGATGAGTCAATCCCCTCATCCACTCCAGGCTGCAAACGCAGCATCAGTCAGAAATGCCCGAGCTTCTGGAAACCAAGTAAATCATTCTCCTTTAGTCTTAACAATGCGCTTGTTCTCGTCGTGTAATACGTACATATAGTTTCACTAGCTAGAGTACATCACAAGAGCTTCATCTTCAATCCAGTTGGGATTAGACAACGAAGCGCGAGAATAGGGTTCTGGGATCTTTTGGGCTTGACCGTAACAATAGAGTGAGCTTCATTAGACGTGTCAGTGTCTGTGTCTATCATCAGGTGACTAACTCAAGAAACACATCATCAAATGTAAAACATTGTAATGAGTGGCAGGTTGAGTGATGGTGATTCCAAGGATATAGATGGCAATAATCAGAATATTCCCACTTTGGTGATATCCCCCGCGTTCTTTGTTGGCAAATTGCAATTCAATAATACCGACGGGGCGCTTTATTGGGGGAACGAGATTCCTCTCCAAAAAGTAGGTCAGGTTCAGTCACAGGTCACGATACTCCACGCCCCGGCAGGTTGACCAGTGACCACGCCGTCAAGTCAATCTCACGAATCACGATAACCCCCAATCCAAAACCTTAATAACTACTGTAAGTACCTTGCAAAAAACAAGCGAGTGGAGGAGCAGGAGCTGGAGCGGAAGTTCCAGAGTGGATTTAAACCTATGGCTGGATACGTATCCCAGGTATCGTGATCATAATGAACATTGACTCATTCTTCATCAGCAGACATTCCGATATTTTCTCGCCTCTAAAATGACTTGGTCAAACTCGCTTTCTAACTCGCTGGACTCGAGATTGCCGTATCTGCGAGTCAGTGAGATATCCAATGCGAAACGTCCAAGGCCGTGAGTATCAATCTCCATGTTTAAAGCGGGCGAAGATTAAAGAGGAAGGCTTCTAGAAGGCCATAATTTTGAAATTTGATTAGAAAAGGTTGTGGTTGGACAGATGGCGTGGGGTGTTCAGCCACAGAGCTTATCCTTTATGCATGGAGTTTTAGGGGTGGCGGTTATATCAAAAGCGCAGTTTCTGCGGTATATTCCGGGGCGGTGAAAGTGGCACGAATGAATATGATATTCTTCTCCTGCTTCTTTTTCAACTATTCAAGATCCTTTAACAACATACTAGATGTTTATTTAATTCATTTAGTTAATTTCTTTCTAATATGTCACTAGGTTTATTAAGTAATAAACCAGGATCCAATCCTTTTCGAACGTTTTGGCAGTTCACTGGAGTCTGGGACGGTTGCCTGCTGCCTATACTACCCAAAGTGGCAGCCCAGTCCCGCCAGTCTCTTTATCCAAATTACTGGAGTTTACTAGGCAGTCTCACCTGAACCGTCCGTGTCAAAGTGTGCCGGTGAGTTGCGATGAGAGAAGCGAGGCGTGCGAGGATGTTGAGTATGCAGCACGCGCACGGTGAGGAGCAGAATGGATGGGTCAGGCTGAGATGACTTCATTTATTTGTTTTTTTTCTTCTACAGCCTTGACCGGTCTCGGTCTGCAAGGCAAGGCTATGATCTGCCTACATACACAGTTCACACCGATGCACGCATATCTACTTACACCCCATTCCTTTTCATTCCCGCCGCCTATTTTCTATTTACATTTCAATTTACAATTTTGAAAGGCTTTCTCTAGAATATCCATACACACATACAAAACTTGTTCCACATCATCATTGGTCCTAGATCTGATCCGATCTCATCGGACGGTGCTTGCTTGCTTACCTGCCTTCTTATTGGATACCTGTCCCCCTACTTATCTTTATTTTTATTTCCAAGATGTCTCACACATGGTAGTCTGGAACAATAAGACAAAATTACTGTGCACCAAACATCATATTGCCTTCGCGCCCGGAGAATTGCCAAAGAGGGAAGTGGACGTGTTTTGACTCATAACGAGTGAGCAGACGCGCTTAGTGAGGGTAGGTGATCCTTCATTGTTATTGATTATTACGATATGAGGGGTATCTGCGCCGCTTTCTTGCCTACGAGTTACCAGTGAGGGAATGGGAAAATCATGAGCGGGTAGGATAGATTCGCATCGGATCGACTTTAGGACTACTGGAGGAGGAAAGTAAGATAAGTATTGGTAATTGGTCACACTTGTGGCGGTTGGCGAGATAGCTGGATAGTTGTCAGCTTCTTATAACTGTTAGTAGGTGTTATTATAAAATAGTTCTATATACACTAGCTTAGTCATCAAGCTAAATTCTATAGAATCTCCGATTTTATAGAATTTAGCTCGATATAACAATACAATAAGTTCAATAGTAGGTAAAGAATTATTCAATTTATCTAGTGGTGTACGATCTTGTCAAGTGATATGGGATTTGTAACTTAGTTCTCTATGTACCCAGGGGACTAAGCTCTCGCCTGAATCGCATATTTCATTATAGGGAAGGCGAAGAATCATGCTGGGAATACTCCGGACTCCATTTAGCGATGGGTGCCTGTGGCGTTGTGGAGAGATGATATGATATTTCATTGCCATGTGATAGTGACCCAATTCATTGGATGTTTGGGGAGTAATAAGATGTATTTGCCACGCTGGTTAGGGTAGTAGTGAGCTACCGTTACTTACTTGCCTGAGGTACGCGATGTTGTGCGATTGTTAAGCTTGGAGGCGAGTTTCGGTATGAGAGGTATGGATTCGATGGAAGCACTAAGTGGTATCCCATACTATGTCACAGTGTTTGCCTCGATGGGGGGAGGATTGGGACCGGGGAAGAGAACGAAATATTAAGATTATTTATCCCCTCCATCGTCAAGATAGCTGAAAAAGGAGCTTCTTTAAAACATTACATTTCTAAATCTAATTTTAAAAAAGAATTACAAAAGCTATATATATGTTCATTTTCTTTTACCTTTAACAATTAAAAACATAATTCGAATATACATTTTTAATGATTAAAGGAAGGATGAAAAGATAGAAAATATAGCTAGAAAACTTAATAGTATAAATCATCCTTTATCAAATTCCGGTGCTATATATTCAACCCTATAGCAAACGTCAGGTGGTTCTATCGCATGCACAATTAATGCCAGTTTGACTAGAGGTGTATACTGTAATTTACCTATTATATTAAGAATTTCCATACAAAATGTTGCACGGGATTACATCTCTCATCCTATTTCCGTTCTTTTCCTCCCTTTGCTTCCTCCCCCCCCTTTTTTAAATAACAACTCATATGGTGACATGGAGATAGCACGTGGGTAACAGGTTTGTTGGGGAAGAGACGGATGTGAGAGGGAAGGTTAGAGCTGAGAGTGAAAGGAGTGGTATGACGGAGAGATGATCGGGAATACAGTTGATCTAAACTCCAATCGAAAAATTCCGGTACGTGATTCAATAAATCGATAAGCGATTCTTCAAGTGTACAAGAGTATTTATACTTCAGTATATGGGGGGACGTGAATATTACGCTATTACAAGTAATATCATACTGTGAGCTTTGAGATATTAAATGCCTTGATATATCGGCTACGAGATTGATGATGAGGTGATTGGATTGGATGAGATTGGATTAGGTTATGTTAGACGGATTGGTGGCAAGGGGTTTCTATCCTGTGATTATGAGAATGATGAGGAGGAGAGGAAATTGCGATTCGAGGTATGATCCCTCAAGTGTCTCACGGGGCTCGGCTAAGTAATATATGTATAATACGAGAGCAATACGATGCTACTTTTGGGGGAGAGGAGGAGGGTTATATGGTTCTTTAAGCTCTATTAGTTGGGTTGCGTTGGTATAGAACCAAGGTCGTAGTCGTGGATGGAAAGAAGAGATAGAAGATGTCCGTGGGACTGTGGCAGAGAATGAAGGATAGAGGGTTGAAGATTGAATATTGAGATGCTGGATGGAGTGGGAGAGCTGCTTGGTATGGTGGTAGTATGTGAGCAATTGGTAAGTAATTGGCAGTCAATTGGCAGGTCAAAGGTGTGCTACACATTCTGACTCAAGCTGCGATTAGGAATGAAAGAAGATGATTACATCATAAGAGAAATTGATATATATATATACTTTATATACTTAGACGAGAAATAAGAAACCAAGGACTCTAAACATAATTTGTTCGCCATAGAAGATCAGAAGCTAGCGAGGACGAGTTTTGATTTGTTTTCAATTGCTCAAATAATACTAACAGCATAGAAGATATGCAACAAACAAATAAGCCTCGATAATTCACTTGGCTAGTAGACCACCCAGAAGCCCTCGAAGAATCATTTCAATTTCAGATATACTGGAAGCATGAGTGTGTCAGATAGAAATGGCTCCTAAAAATTGAACCTCAGGTGGCTGACCTCATTTAATTAACAGCTTCGCCACCCCAAATGACTTTCCCTTAAGTTCAAAAGAGAAATCTAGGAATGACCCTTTCTATATATACCCGAACATACCTCTCAGACATGCAACAAAAAACAAATTTTTAGTGCTAATCACGAGGTACATGATGTCATAATCCAAAGACGACACCTGCACACTGAGTGGTAACGTTATTAACTTTTGACTACTCAAGTGTACCCAATGGGATAATTTGGATTTGTGGAGAATATTGAGTTAACAAAGCACTGGCACCGGAACAGAAGTCAGGGACACTACCTAGTAAGTGATGATAACAATGATAGGCGATGATAGGCGTTGCGCTTGAGCTTTGGGAAAGTACTGGTACAGGGAGAGTAGTACGGGACAGTAGTAAGGGACAGTAGTACGGGATAGTAGTAAGTGATGATAACGATGATAGGCGCTGCGCTTGAGCTTAGAAAAAGTGGGAAAGTAGAAGAGAAGGGATGTTGATTGAAGATCTAAATTGTGGTTTGAAACGAAATAAAAGGGTTTCGGGGTAAAAGCAAAAACGTTTTTTTTATTGCAATCGGATTATATGAATTTTTATATAATTCGTTATATGATTTTTTACATTTATATGTGGTGCGGTATATAAAAATTGTATTTTAATTTTATTAGCTTTTTGTATTGCAATTTATCCAATTAGTTAATACCCCCGGATACTGGGGGGTTTGGGGGAAGAGGGGGGGTACGCACGCTCTCTTTCCCCCCAAGTCTTTATTTCAAGCTTTGTAGGCCTACCCATGTTTGTATAAGTCAGGTCTTAAGCTAATATTATGCTAGTCTAGTGCCTATGTGACTTGATAAACCTAAACCACCCTCATTACTAGCTTTGGGAAAGTAAACGCCGGCTTTCAAGATTGTTCGGATATTTCAGTACAATGAATAATGAGGGGTTAAGTGAGAGATCGAGAGTGGCTGTCTCTATGTTAATAATCTTATTTAGTGTTCTATGATACTATCCAACTGTTCGTCGTAGGTGTGTATGTAAATTCTCTGTTCTTTCTCTGTATTTTTCGATGTAGTACGGCATTTTGAAAAAAGGGGGGCTCGTGATGAATCCGAATCGCTCAATCCACCACCATATTGTCATCCCGCATTTAACCCCTTTATTCTTAATACATACCGGGAACTTTCGGTTGGTTTCAAATTCGACTGTTGATATAACCTTGGACGGATGGGAATATCATATGAAATGCACAAACTTAATTGATTGACGTACTAGAGCTAAGTGCTATGAGGGGCGTATATGTCCGTGAATTCCTTAGAGCGGTTACGTGCTAGTTATGCACATGCCCGATTCATTGGTATCGAAACATCGACATATACCCAGTGTTGAAAAGGACAAGTGTTGTCCAGCACTTTTGAACGATATCATCTCCTCCATAGTCAGGATAGCCAAAAATCAAACCTCTTCTAGCATTAGTTTGAATGTTGTTTTTGAGCTTATTGAGAATTCTAGTTTTTGGCTATCCTGTCGATGGAGGGGATCGACTCTTCACTATTCGCAACTCTTGGAACATGAAAAGGGCTACCTGACATACAAAGCCACTGGAGTTCCTTGGTACTCTAGTAGTTTACCTAACTAGGTGGTCCAGATCACGATTTCTCTCTTTAAACTAGACCTCAAATAACTGATTGACAAGTCATCAATCAGCGAAGTGTAAATAAGTGTCAGTAGCTCTCGTTCTAGATCATATGCCAAACAAACTAATATAAATCTCTACCAAACTTGGAGAGATCGCACCCATTAATGATTAATCCTAAAGTAGTTGGAGACTTTATTAGACCGTCCCACACGTGTATATAAGTAACCTAATTTCCCCTGCTGTACAATTCTTATTTCGTTACAAACAAACATTCGAAGAAGAAAATCAATAAACATGCGTTTCACAAAAGTTATCATTGCTGCCATCTTGAGCTTTGGTTTAGCACAAGCCACACCCATCGTACGTAAACATACTTCTATTTTTTCCCCCATCGCGTCGAGGTTTCCAAACTCTAGACAGCAATTCGATGATGACATGATTGGATCTGGGTTTACATAGAGTTAACCCCAAGGAAGATCGAATCTCATTGAAATATCAAAGCTCCTTCTTACATCAACTAACCCCAACAGGAACGCCGCTGCGGAGACCACGCATCCCATCCCGTAGTCGAAGAAGGCTCTGCACTTGACCGCCGATGCGGAGACCATGGAGACCATGCCGCTGAGGAGGCCATGGAGAACATGCCAAAGAATACTCCTGCACTTTACCGCCGCTGCGGAGACCATGGAGATCATGCAGCTGAGGAGACCATGGAGAACATGCCAAAGAATACTCCTGCACTTTACCGCCGCTGCGGAGACCATGGAGATCATGCCGCTGAGGAGACCATGGAGAACATGCCAAAGAATACTCCTGCACTTGAGCGCCGATCCATGGCAATTGGACACGCCGCCCCTCTCGTAAGTTACATCTCATTCCTTTTACCTCGGAAGTTTGAAGACTCCAGTAGTTCGATGACGATATTTCTGGGCCGTTTGGGGAATTGATCCAGTCTTCTCCGTAAACCATGAAAACTTACCACTAACACCCCAACAGGAACGCCGCTGTGGAGATGATGAGGATCATAAGCATGAGTAAGGAGATAAGAAAGGGAAAATGGGAAGGCCTCACGTTGTGGTTTTGATGGTTGATCACAGTAATTATCATGATAACGTGTACACAATATCAGAAATATACTCTAATTATATTATCAAATTTCCATAGCAATTTGAGAATTTCAAATTAATTTCAAAAATAAAAAAAGATACGTTTTCTGGTTGATGGTGAATACATACGAAAATTGGACTGAAGAATGAAGATATAGAGTTCGGAAGATTTCAAAATCTCAAAATCTCCAGTCATGACTGGCCCATACTCTTATAATGACGGTGTTATACCATATTGAGTATCACAATATACCTATACCTTTCACTACAGATGTGGTACATGGAAATTCGAACCCTTTTTTTATTTCTGCATCATTTTGTTCTCACTTGAGTAACCCCGTTTATACCACAGACGGGATACCGAGAAGGAAAATTCCAGGTAATCGTGTCTAGAAGAAGCAGTATATCTACCGCCGCCCAGGAAACGGTGACCGCTAGCCAATAACAGCAATTCTAAGCATGCACTTCTATGTAATAAGAGACCGCAAAGAACTGAACTGGTGCAAGTCAACCATACGGGGTGGTTCGACCAAGTCCAAACCCCGCCGCAATCACAAGATAAAAGCGCGAACGTGGATAATAAAAGTAAAGAATGATAGTGATTCTGAAGATCCTGAGGCTGATACTATGGTGAAATTGAGCGAGTAGAGAATGCGCACAAGAAATGTCAGAAATTGCCGCGGAGTTAGAGCTGAATATTGTACATGATTTGTGGGTTGGTAGGCGCGCGCAAGGCTGATCCGAGTTTAGAGTAGGGAAAATGCATGAAGCTGAAGGTCCAGGATTCATTATTAAGCTGTTAGAACAGGCGCGAAATTAGGCAAAGTAATCAAGGACTTCAATTGGTTCTGGATTTTAGAACATGAGGGCAAGGGCCCGTCATCACCCATACAAATCCTTCAATCAGAAGGTTCAATCCCACGGGAAAGTAATCTATTGGCAAAGGATATGCATTAAATACCTAAGTTGGTAAGAAGCAAGGCGCTGTGCAGGGCTTCGAGGGTAGACTAACATCGACCAACTTCAAGGTAGTATTGCATATCCCTCACATGACTTGTAAAGCGAAGTTACCCGGACTGTGTCTCTATAATTGATCATCTCAATTATCTCAACAATCTCGTTTATTGTGAGAATATTCATCAAGGTGTGAAAGTTGTCTGTTTGGTGTGTTAGGTTGTTAAAATGGGTTCTCTTGAAGGATTTCAAGAGCAGTTCCACAAGTTGAAAGAGGTTGAAGATGGAAAGGACCATCTCATCGAGGTTAGTTGTTAGCTGTCTGTGCTCCTACCCCGCACATTGCTAAAGGATGGTTTTATTGATAGAAACTATTTATTCGCATCAACGAGCTGGAATGTGGGCTTACTGAGACGAAGTTACATCTCGAGCGTGAACAGGATACTGCAAAATTGTATCAGTCGAAGCTCTCCGATATTCAGGTCAATCTGAGGAAACTCGACGAGAGGATCGTATGATTGTCTAGAACTTGCAACATGACATCTTTATTGACTGTCGTGAAGGAATCCAATGGTTTTGTGTCAGTTTTGATTGATGGTGATTGCATGCCGGTACGTACACATTCATTCTCCTGAGGCATCAAATTCGTACAATCGAGAAATATGTTGCTCATAGTTGATTGTTCGAAGTTTTGCGATAATCTCATCAAATCTTCTCGACAAGGAGGACTAGAGGCCGTTCGCCGTTTAAGGACCAAAGTATGCGAGTACCTTTCGGAGGAGTTTGAAATACCAAGCCAAACTTCAATCCACGTTCGGATTTTTGCAAATACGAAGGGTTTAGCATCAACATACTGTTTCAATAGGATTTTGGATAGTGCAGAAGACCTTCATATGTTCGTTCGTGGCTTTAACATGGGATATCCTATGTGCGATTTCGTGGATGCGGGGGATGGGAAGGAGTGCGCGGATTCGAAACTGAAAGGTAGATTTGCACTCTTGATATATGCATCTTTGTTTTAAGAGGCACTGAAAAATATTTTTTAGCATATTTCAACCACGATTTGGCTGATGTTCACTGTCGGGCGGTCATATTCGGCGGGTCTGCCGACAATGGCTATGCGCGGCTTCTCCAGCCTTATGCAGGAGATGATCCGAAAGGCAATCGAATCATTTTGCTTGAAGGGCCCTCATTTGCCAAAGAGTTGGCGGCACTGAAAGACAAGTTCCTTGTTACACGTCTCTCGGGTGTGTTTAGAAACACAAAGCTATCCGCCCGGCGAGTATCATCCTCGACGACCCCCCCTCGAATTCCAACCCCGAACACTCCCAGCTATGCCGCAACAGTTGTAAGCCGTGTTGATTCTGATACGACCAGTACAGAAGAAGCCAGTGGCCCTTTTGGTCTTGTTCCCGCACGTAAAACCTACCCAGTACTGCGAAACAGCAAAGGGCAGCGTCTTGATGCCATCATCAATCCGCCCAAATCTCTCATAAATGTGATGAGAAATACAAAACACTGCAACATGTTCCATATTCTCGGAGAATGCACATATGACAAATGCAGCTTTCTACACGGGACGAGACTTGACAGAAAAGGAATTGAAGCTAGACGATTCATCTCACGCTACAAACCATGTCCATCTAAGTTGAAGTGCCAGGATGAAAAATGTTTGTTGGGACATCAGTGCCCTGAAAATGCGTGCACAAAGATTGGGAAAGGTTGTCGGTTTACCAAAGAGATGCATAATGTTGATAGGTCTTGAGGTTAACTACCGTGGTTGGATAGTTCGTTCGGATCTGAGAGATAATATACCTTCTTCGATGCCAGTGTTTCGCAAGATACTTGAGAAGAGAGCGAGATAAATTTACAGTATATTGTTGATGGCGTATTGTTGTGGTTTGCTAATTTCTTGGGCTTTGATACAGGAGTTAGTGTTGTGATGCTAATAGTTTTATAGGATGAATGCAAATGATTTCCTCACGTTGAATTCAGTCAAATGTACCTCCAGCTACCTTAGGTGGGTATCAATGGATGTAAGCTAGCTAATCTTAATTTGCCTCGCAACGATACGGCTTCAATGTTGAAAGGCTTGACTAAATAGTAGGTACTGATTAATTGGATAGGTTAACTCCAACCAAACAAACAGTCACCGATATCCGTCCACATCTCTAGGATGTCCCCGCATCTCCACCAATCATTATCCATTATTTTCTCCACTAGGTCTCGCAACGCCTCTCCACTATCCACCATCCCCACCATCCCCACCATCCACCAAAAAGAAAAGTGCGCAACCAAAAAGCAGCACAAAAAAATAATAACAGAAGGCCCAAAAAGCAAAAGGTTAGTCTCTCAGGCGCGAGTCGAACGCGCGACATCCAGATTACAATGAACAATTACAGTCTGACGTCATAAACCAACTAGACGACCGAGAGTGATGATCGAGTGAACTCGAACTGGTCATGTTACCATTAAGGCAACTTGGTGTTGGAACACTCCATCATTTCAATATATATTGGAGTGCAGGATTCGGAAAAATCATGAGAGAAAGAGCCATAGCTTCTAATTGGTACGGGTTATCATCGGATACCTACCTAATGGGGATAGCTAAGCCAAGATGTGGGGTTTTGTCTGATATGACTTTCTTGATTTTTATTGTAGATTTCTTTATTTTCATATAATAATAATAAGATACAGTGCACATGAACAATCCAAGGTAGGCAACCAAAAGAAACCATTCTGGATCCATATCATCAGATTTGGACAAAGACAGTCCATACCAGAACTCAAATGAAACAAAAATGCTCAACCCACAAGTGTGTTATGCAAATTGAGTACTCTTTGGATAACTTATTGAATTTGTATACCTGTCTAAGACTTGGAGAAGAGAATTTACAATTCAAGGGCTCTTTGCTACTAAAGACTGCTTTGGCGCGGCTAACAATGCTCCTTGCTGATCTTCTATACACTACTGTTCTATCATAAATAAACTCCCCATCTCAATCCTGGGCCATGAATCTCTCAACAAAAGCAGATCCATATATCCTCTCCAAGTAGGAGCTCTGTGACTCCACTCTTTGCTTTTCTATCGGTACTGCTACTGTCGAACAAAACCATATCTTGGGTATTCTCCACCCTTGCTTGAGTTGCCCCTCACAGTCTTTCAAGTTCTGTAGCACCTCTGGGTCCTTCAATATCTTGTCCTCTACCAAACCGATCAATTTATTCTTAACCCTCAGGTGTCTCTGCTCGAGGACTATGGAAAGTTCTGCTAAGTCATCGAACTTGCAAACAACAGATTTTTGGATGTACTCTGTGTCATCTTGGCCAGTGTTGTCTTCTCCCAAAATGTCAACCAGAAGGTTAAATCGTACCAACTCTGAGTTGTAGTCTACTGCCAATCTTCGCACTCGTCGTTTATCTTTCTCAAAATTTTGGAACAGCCGCTGCACAAATGAGAGATATGGTACGCTTTCGGTAGTACTCCAAGCTACGTTAAAATATATTGTATCGACCTCGAAATTGACCATTGGTGGTTTAGCGGAAAGATTTGGGGTGGCCGAATCAGAATCGGGGATTTGATTGAGGCTCACATTTGAGCTGAGTGCGGTATGAAATGGGAGTAACTCTTGTCTAGCTTCGCGGTTGATCGATAGGAGGATACGAGGTGCCGTCGCTCTGACATGATGCTTGGTAGTGAGGGGATTCCATGCTTCAGTGGGAGTTGTGCGTGGTCTGACTTCGATGATTCGAGGGAACAGAGGAAGAGTGCGACGCCAAATTTTACGTCGTAGTTCCAGTGGTAGGTCTGGAAAGAGGTGGAAAGTCTGCGTTTCTTCATTGTTTGCGTCCATTGCGATTAGATTATCGATCAAGTGGAAGTGACGCCTCAGAATTTGTGCTCGTCAGAGAGATAGAAGATTGAAGAGAGCTTGTCTCTGAAAGTTTTTGAAAGATCAAATATACCAGAGCCTTTGACATGTTCCTGCCACAATTTCAAAACTCTTTATTCTAAAATAAGTTGTTGGACCCCACCAACGAAAATGAATATGGTGCAATTTCCAACAAACAATATAAGATAATATTAATCCCTTGGAGGGTAATATATTGAATTATAGTGTTGAAGAAGCTAGGAGGTACACGAATAAAGAATTCGATTGATATCTGGCTGTTACGACCCAACGCAGGATCACCGAGGCTACATAATAAGGAAACTACGATTTAATACACACTGGCGCCTGCATTGAAATTTCTAGTGGGGAAAGTTTTTACTCCTAATGCGATAATTCTAATAACAATAACAATGGCTTTAAGCTTAACTTGGACGTGTATCTCTAATGCGAACCTTTCCAGGTTTGTTCAATCTCGGTTTGATCCTGTGCCATCCTGCGACATTAAACTTGTACCCCAATATTGAATATTCCGGCTGGATTATAGGTTATAACTTCTATGCAAATAGCCTCATCAATCAATACGCGTGAATTTTATTTGGGGAAGCGAGGTGTATTTTAGATACACCTGGACAGCAAGTTGAAGTGAGGAGGTGAGGTGGGGTGAAATGGAGTGAGACTTAGACTCCCGATACAACGAGCCTTGAGTAACATGGCAACAAAAGAGGATTTGATTTTTTTTCGGGGTTGGATTCACCTCTATCTTCCAAACGCAACTGGAAGTGCTTGTTTTTTCATCCCTAATCCTTTTGATGTTGATGGTGGAGTGAGTTTGAGTTCGAGTAAAATAGGTGAAGTATTAAGTATGAGTTCAATCATTCAATGGCCTTTGACATGTACGTAGTAGTCATCTTTCCAAAATTTTATTGACTCAGACCTCATTTCCTCCTCTTTCAGGAAGCTCGGTAGCATGGATATCTAAAAAGTTCTGATTTGGAGATATCTCTTTCAGCGGGCATTCTACACCAAAATTAAAAACTTCATATTCTCATATATCTCAATTATAATAGTGTTAACCCCAACTCCTCCCTCATCACAGGAATTTGGTCAATAAGAATATTACAGTAAGAATATATTGTTTGTTGACTGCCATAAGCATATGGAGATACAGGGTGAATTTCATTGTCGATGAACTCATCACTAAAGCAATTGATGGAAGTGAATAGTCAGGTCATGTGAGTGGCCGTCTCGAAAGTTTTGTTGCATCCATATCTGAAAATTCTGTGAAGTTGATGTTTATCAGCTGCCCCCTACTAGCTTGCTTTTGCGAAAATTATATTGACTTGGAATACCTAAGGATACTCTTTGATTTATTTCCGGAGGGGATATTTGTTTCGGCAACTTAGGGAGGTAAGATTAACTGAAGATTTGGACTTCATGCATACCTAGGTATTTCACTAATTCATAATTGTCGCGATACTAGTGAATCTACATACGGCCTGCGGCCGTATGTAGATTCACTAGGGCGCCCGGCGCATGCGGGCATATAAGCCCACGCAGATCGATCTTCTGCAATACAATACCATTTCACAAATACGTTGATCAACAACAGATACCACCGAGGTGATTCCAACAATAATCAATGATTGGAGGGATTCCTTTTATGTCTTGAATCTAAATATTTTGGGCTTTTGTGATCTACAGATGTTCATCAACGTTAGATATATCATTGCGGGGTGGGGGAGAGAGGGGAGTAGATGAGGCCAATGCGACTGCTCTGCCTCCAGCCTTCTCTCAACTTGAGAACTTCTCCACCGAAGCAGAAAATGGTGATCAGTAATACCCCAAAAATTAGGAGGTTTCAAAAACTTACAACACCTGAAGCCTCCGGGTAGACAACAAGACTAAGAGCCCAAATCAGACACGCCGAACAACAGGTGGAAAGTGTATGCAGCATGCGCAGAGCCACGATACAATTCTTTGTATAGGAAGATGAAGTATCCGGAAAGATATAGAGTAGAATGCAGAGTTTCCTCGGCTTTTACCCCTTTCATCATCCGCTCCGGCATCAGCTTTACTTAGTGTTCAGTAGCAAGTCTACGGAGGTAGGCAAAAGGATGGTCGAATTTTCTGCATGCGAATTTATTTTAATGTTTCAATCCCAATTAAAATATTGGGACGATATTACATGATAGAAGATGCGCAGGGTAGTTTCCCAATGTCCTTCCATACGATCGATCACTGGAGACTTGTACTAGCATCCAAATAAACCTTGTATCACATTTCTAAAGACGGGATTGCTCCTTCTCATTGTCTGAGCCATAGTTAGCCAAAGGCTCAAATGGGAACTGACAACCATAGGCCGCAACATGTTGTCTCGAATTCTACAATTTCCCCGTCAACCACAACATTACAAACATCCACATCCCAAAAGATTCCCCCATCACAAGGCATTGAAGCATCAAATATCAAAAATCGACCTTGCACAACACAACTTGCCAGACGGTATTCTTATGATTTCTATCCTTCAAACTCGGACCGCACCACCGATCCGGATGTAAAGACTTATCTTATCGTCAGACTTTAACTTGCTGAGACAACGATAACCATACGTTATATAAATATTGACACTCCTGCCATTATGACAGACCCTAAGAGTCTTTCAAATAAGAATCAGGTATGCAAAACTGCACACATATAGTAGTGGAAATTTGTTTCTTTAACGCAATTAATAGGTAGATACAGCCTCACCATTTACCACGGTTGCTCATGCCATTCCCGCAGATGAGGACCAGATATACCAAGCAGCACGCAAGGATAGATTTATTTTCCTAACACGATGAGTAGGAATGTATAAACTCCTCGGCCGCACAATTGTACCTTGAGCAAGCCAGGCTTGATCTAGAGCGGACAAACCAGAAAAGGAGACCTAAAAAGCACCGTAATGTTGAAGGATTTCAGAAAATACATCGGAAAAGGTTTAAGAAGGAAAAACTTGAAAAGGCAAAATTACAGAAGCAACTACTTGAGCATGAAAGATTTGAGAAGGAATTTGCGAAGGAGATTGAGCGGGAACTCGAAAAAGAACTTGACAAGGTAAGATATGCCTAGGGAAACACTCGAGAAGAAAGTCTGAAGCAACGGGAGAAGCAAGTTCCGAGGAAGCTCGGGAATAAATCTCAGAAGAAACTTGAGTTGGGGAAACGCAAGTGGGAACTCGATGATAGAAAACATGCGTTTGAGGAGGAAATAGAGGAAATTTGGGAACAAATTGAGTGGGAACTTGATGAGATTAAACTTGAGCTTGATATTGAGAAGCAAACTGACAAACGATACAAGGAGAAAAGCTCCAAAGTACAAGAGAAAAGCGAATATTCGTCCAGGAAACGCAAGCTTGATCAACAAGCAGAGCGATTTCAATGTAGGAGTCACAATGTATCACCCACGTTGTGTGAATAAAAGCTGATGCATATTTCTTTTTTAGCAAACAGCCATGAACCCGACCCGAAGCGACCGAATACAAATACAGATACGTCCTTGACACCCGATTCAGAAACAGCAGCGTTCCTGGGCCCAATACCGTCATTGAAAGATTTACTCGAGCAACTGAAAACGGCAGTTGTAAACATGTCGGCCCTTGAAGTTATGAAAGTACGATTATGGATTGGTGTGCACCTCGATGTCGGTATCATGACACGGCTAATTGTCCGCCATGATGATATAGAACCGTTTTGGATAAACAAATATGAAACGTCGGGAATGAATGTCACTTTGAAGCGAATTGTGGATAAATCATCGATCAACGACTTGCTTAAGATTCGGTCGTACATTGATCAGGGCCTAAGCGGAGTTGTAGTTTATGCACTTGGTGACTCAAGTGTGCTCTCAGAACCTAATAGCTCTAGTACATAGGATGACAGCGACAGTACTGTAGGGGAAGGGAGAATATTACTTTACTTTCATAGCTATCAAACCAGCGAGCTTTTGTATCCAATAGGCAGTTTTATTCAATTCAGATCCAAAAACTTCAACGTTAAAAAGGTACAATACTTGGACATGGTTCAATGCTAGCATTCTGAGCTGAGCGGATTCAATATTCCAAG
Organism: Ciborinia camelliae; assembly: GCA_025890175.1. NCBI lineage: Eukaryota > Fungi > Ascomycota > Leotiomycetes > Helotiales > Sclerotiniaceae > Ciborinia > Ciborinia camelliae. The sequence goes on from JANPYM010000013.1 coordinate 1,540,170, forward strand.
TAATTAGAACAACTCAAAAAGATCCATAATATCCTTTTGTTACTGCCAAATGTGTAGGAGCAAATAAAAGCGTTTGAAGTACAAAGCATGATGTAAAGATGGGGATGGCAGTGCAAGTGCGTGGAGGATATTTGAAATGGATAAACCCAGCTCCAAAAACTAAGCTACGAGAAGCGGTCATCGTATTGGGAAGGAGCAGTCACACCCGAATTTCCGAGAGATAGATGGGACTGGAGATTGATAGCCAACAAAATATTTGGACTCAAGTGTTCAATGATATGAGGTACAAGGACTAGACCACCTAATGGACCGACCGTATCGGCCCATAAGAAATAAGAGTCTGCATTGCGAGATGAAAGTCATTATTTAAAATACGTATGATTCAGATCCATCCAGCGATCTAAATTCCTTGTGTCCCGGGTATCATAACTTCATAAAGTACAATAGAATAGAGTAAATGCCCTTTCATACACCAGTACGCCCCTGGTATTCCCTACTAGCCAGGTTCCATCCATAACTCCATACCGATATGCCAAATTCTACGCAGCAGGAATACCCCTCATACGTCTCTTAATATCCAGAGTACCCTTCACACTAAAGTTCGTATGGTCGCCTGGCATGTGTTCACCACTAACAATGACCAAAACCTTCATTCTTGGATGATATTTCAAATCATGAAGCAACTTTGGCGTGATGAGGAAATATTGACTATCATGTTCCTGACAAGCAATCTCGACCATACGTCCATGGACCATTCTTTCGTTACGGGGATCCATCCCCTGATTGATTTCGTCGACGACGCGGAAGGGGGAACGAGCGAGCGATTGTAAAGACATCAAGTAGAAAATCGTTGAGACGGAACGTTCACCTCCGGATTGTCGATGCTTGTCAAGGAGCTGGAGGGTTTCGTTTTCTCTATTTTGATATTAGTTACTTGGAATGGCCGAAAGTTTGGAAACAATAGAACTGTACCTGAATTTGACCTTGATCTCAATTGCCCATTTCTCGAAATCGTCTTCCTTATACACGCCAACTTCACCGGCACAACCAATCTGCTCAAAGTTATGTGAGAATGCCCGACTAATCTGCTCGATGAGTGCGTCAAGTTTTGGTTCCCATTTCGTCATAATCTCAGTAACCTTCTGTGCAAGGTCTCCGAGTTCACTCTCGTTACCAGCGATCCTGGTGCTTAATCGATGGATGTCAACTTGACGTTTCTCGTACTCTCGAATAGCATTCGGATTGTTAGCTTGAACGAAGTTGAGTTTGTGTTCCTCACTTTCTATTTCATCCTGTAGACTTTTCACAGTCTTCTCCTGAGAGATATTAGCGAAGTAATCTAGAGATTCTGTGTCGTTTTTCTCCTCAGCCTCCTTTCTGATCTCGGTGCAACGTTTGAGCGCAGATTTTGCAGTTACGGTCGCCCTCTTTGCTTGGTCTTCGATTTCAGTTAGTCGTGTACCTTCCGATTCAAGATTTGCGGCAATGCCGCGATTGCGCTCTCTCAGAGCGTGGGTATCTGAATCAGCTTCAATACGTCGAGCTTCGGCTTCATCAAGTTCCTCGGAGCAAGCTATGATCTGGTTTATTTGCTCAATATGTTTCATCACTTGCTCCCCTTTCTTGAGACCAGCAATATCTTGCTCCTTTAGAATTGATTGGATTTCTGCTCGAGATTCAGAGCTGGCGGTTTCCAAACTCTCTAAAGATTCCTTTTCTCTAGCTACGGGGATGTCAGTACATGCTCAAGTATATTTATCTGGATATTTGCCACCTACCAAGCAGTCCCGGAATAGCCCTTTGTTCACCATAAGCCTTTTGTTTTTGTTGCTTCTCGGCTATGATGGCTTCCTATTTTCGAAATCTCGTTAGTAACGCGCTAATATCAGAGCCGTTACAGGCTTACCATTTCATCTCTTTTCGTGTTTATAGCATTTTGGCATTGCTGAATGTTATCGTCCATTTCTTTGGACTCCTTCTTCATGGCCTCGAATTTTCGGTCTAGTTGTTCAAGATTTTCTTCGATCACACGCCGCCCTGAAGTGTCTACAACACCATCGACGAAAAACCTGGCTCGATTGATTACAGAGGTTTGGGTTGATGAGACGTTATATTCTCTTCGCGTTGTGATCTTGTACGATGTGCTTTTTGTCAGGAAGGATGCGATTCCGCTGCGGATGATCTTTTCGTGTTGTTCATCAGTGATGTCTTGGAGGGTGACGGCCGTCTTATGAGCACGAATATCATTGCACAACATTGCAAGTACTGGCTCTGGGGCATCGATAAAGTCAATGGCCCAGCCGTCAAGACCCATACTGTTCAGTTGAGCCAATGTAGCTGATGGTTGACCAATAGTCTCGGCGAGGGTCTGGGTGCTCGTCTGAATTCTGACTTCCGCCAGCCCCATTTCTGCAGAATGGAATTGATCATTTAATCGCTTGTAATCCGCCTGAGTTTGTGCTGTGATGGTGAGCATATTGCTCTGACGGAACAATGATTCAACAGCATCAGTATATCTTGGGTTCTTTACGGAGCATGTAATCAAGGGCGGTCCATAGACCTCCTTCTCAAACTTATCTTGGTTGTCCTGAACCCACTTCCAAGCCGTAGCAGTATCCCTAGAATGCTGTGCAATCTTGTGAATTTGTTTTCCGGCTTGACTGTCAAAATCAGCTAGGGCTTGCTTTGCTCTATCCTGTTCAGCTCGCAAGTCTCGACCGTTAATTCTTAGTGTTTTTCGACTTTCCTCGACCTCCCTGATTCTGTCTTTTATGGCTTTGATATCCTGCTCAATCGCTCTCTAGGTGAAAAGTCAGCAATGGTCTAGATGAATTTTAATGGATCGGGTACTCACAACCCGCTGGTTGTACTCAGCAGAGTTAAACTCTATTTCAGGTTCTCGAAGGCGGGCTTCAAGGTCAAGTATGGCCCTTTTAACCTTTGCTAAATCTTTCTTGCGTTTTTCCTCTGCCTGTTGAACAGCTTTGACTTTCCGGTCACAATCTCCTACTTTCTCATCCCATTCATCAACTGTCCTCAAAAGATCATCAGCCGCTGCTTCTGCAAGTTGAAGGTTCCTCTTGCGGTTAGAAACAACATTGGTTAAATTCTTCTCCAGAGAATCCTTTTCGTCCGCTAATCGTAGAGTCGGTTCGACCTGACTTTTCAGAGATTTATATCGCTCGGTTGCTTCTATCTTTTCCTTCTTGCATTCCTGGTGCCGAAGACGTGCCTCCCTGTATTCTACGAAGGGAATACTATTCTTTAGCTTCTCTAAGTCCTTCTCAATTTGAATTCGCTCTTCGAGTCTTTCCATTTCTGGACGCAGACCCGCCTGTCGTTTCTCGAGATTCGTCAACTGTTCCTTGTCCTGGTCGAGCTGCATTTGCTTCGATTTCTCCTCTCTCCTCAAATTTTTGAGTTCATCATGCCAGTCCAACATCTCTTGTGCAGCAACTGCCCTTTGTGTATGATGTAGGAGTTCGACAGGTGTTAATGCTGCAAACTCGGATACCTTGTCCTGGGGCAAGAACTGACAAAGATTGTCAATTTGAATGCTGAATCCTCTAACCAAAGCTAAGACATTTTTATGGCTTGTTCTCTTGTTGTTTATCCAATATTCAGAACTACTCCCATCTTTGATAATTCGAGTTTTGATGATATGATTCTCACGCTCATTGTTTCTTTTCTGAAGTTCGATTTCGATAAAACCATCCTTTGAACCATGTTTGACAAATTCTCCCACTTTGTCTGCCCGACCAAGATTTTTTGGTGAAGAGCCCAAGCCCAAGCAAATGGCACAAACCAAGGAACTCTTACCAGTACCATTTGGGCCAATCACCATATTCAAATTTGGGCCTGGAAAGAATTCGGCACTCTCGTACGTAACAAAATTTTTGAGCTTAACGCGAACTATGGCACCGGGAGCAAATGTGCCGCGCCCCGATGCGAATGTAGGAGTACCGGGGTTGCTTCCGATGTTTTGTCTGTCATCTTCTTCTCTCGAGGATACTGAAGCATCGGGTCCAGGGGTTCCTTCTTCAGATTCGTTATGTAACATACGAGGTCGTTTCGCAGACTGCATGGGTGTAGGATTTTCTGAACTTTCATCGTCATCGACTTCGGCCCTCGATCGACGCCCACGAGATCGCATTTGTGATGCCATTTTAATAACCCAGGGGCCAGACAATTATTTTGAAAGTGACTGGATTAAAAAAAAGTAGTTCAGTGGTAGTCTCGAAATGTATTTGAATCTCATACAGTTCTCAAAGAACCGATAAAGTGCATTAATACAATCAAAGGACTTGGTTAGCGCAAGAGCAAGACGCGTTGAACTTTAGGAAACGCGTTAAACATTAATGCTCTAGTACAGTACAGGTTAGCGTAAATGAATTACCCCACCATCAAGAGCTTATCAGCTGACTTCGCATTAAGGTTACCAACTTCAACTTCACCTCCCTTCACTTCGTTCACCCATCACCATGCAACAACACTTCTACAGTTACATTTCTCATCTCATTGCGTTGTGCTCCCCTCGGAAAACCACGACCGTACTTATTAATTTATTACACACGCATCAAATGATACGGGTATACCACAGTGTTAGCCATCTGGAACAAATAGTGCCAATCCAGCGTCAATTTTAGAAGTAAGTAACTCCAGGTAGGTATGCGATGCATGGGCACCTGCAGGAAGCGGTAACTGGGTGGCCTCTATATATAGATATCCATACTATATAAGGAAACCTTCTTGTGCAATTTGCAAAAGATCGATGAGGCTCTTGTTCACATGCTCATATCAGGTATAGATTATTAATAAGCTGAAACCACGAACGATTTCGAGAATAAAACTTACATCCCGTCTCAGTTGATGGAAGCAGATACCTAGGTGTACCTACCTATATATCAATATAGTCAGTATTCATAGTATAATGAGTAAGCTATCTCAAAGCATACAAGTTTCTTTTCATCTCAAGCTTCCTAGACCTTTGCAGTGTACCTAGGTAGGTATTCATGAGTTGAGAAAGAACTACTTGGTATGTAATAGACCATAATGGTCGAGATTGTTGTTGAAGCTTCCTCTGAGTTATCTCAAGTCATTAAATTAATAAATGACATTACCTCTTAAGTTGAAGAATCTCGGATGTACTGTATTACACTATAAACGAGCCAATGGAATGGAAGTTTTTTTATTTGAAGATTTTGGACTTCCTTCTAACTCGTCAAGCTGATATTTTTGCATTCCTCTCTAAAGTTGGTCGGCATGTTTTCATTTGCGGGGATTCTTGCATGTCAACAAAACATCAACATCAACACTATCAAAACTTCACCACAGTAACTGTAATTTGCAATTCGAATTGCCTTTGTGCGCTCTTTTCGCCTTGAAAACTTCTTTTACAAGTTTCTTTTTTACTTCCCTCTCTCTTAATAAAATACTACCTAGGTATCAATTCGTAAATTTCATTTCCATTCGCTCTTTCTCTGTCCATCGATACATATCAATTTGACTTCTTTAATGATAAGCTCTTATTACACGCACACCTTTTTAAGCAGCTCAAATTTTGTAGCTTGGTTAGTTTCTAATATTACTCCTCACATTTCATTCAAGATTTGGCATCTTGACTTGACCGCAATGGAGGGCTAATCAAGAATCTTCAGAGCTTTTGAACGCTTCATTTTTGGCACATCCGCCACCGGAGACACAGATTTATTCTCGTCGCTATGTTCTACTAACTAAGCCCAACACTCGGACTATCAAGGGTCTTCAAAAGTATTTCAGACGTAGTTGTATACGACGATATTTTTCCTGTTAGTACTTAAGAAGGACCAATCAATTGACAAAAGAATCGGAAAGCGGATTTTGTTAGAAGGTTACTGTTGGATACGACAGGTCGTCACAAAATGAGTGTACAGTACGAGCGCCCACCAACCCGACGACCTCCTCTTGGAGAAGCAACCCGACGGGTCAACAACAATCAATCGAACAATACAAGGTTACAATCAAAATCTACACCTCCAAATAATGATAGCTTGCGACAAGACGGTTTACTACAAGTTTACAACCAGTCTTCTGCTTCCCCAGGCGAACAATATACATACCGTGACGATCCTCGAATGGGCTCTCCTGTCTCCAATGTCGTCAACCCTAGGCTCTCTGCTATATCAAAGGAGGCTGCTACGGATTCAAAACGAAGCTCTCAAATTTCGACCGCGTCTTCTGCTGCTTCTGATGGTAAAAACATCAAGAAGTTCATTGGTCCTTGGAAGCTGGGTAAAACATTAGGGGAGGGCGCAACGGCACGAGTACGCCTTGCCAAAAACAGAAACACGCATCAAATGGCAGCTATCAAAATAGTCCAAAAGAAAAATGCCCAGTTGTCTCAGGCGGGAAGTCTCGCAAATCTGGAACATTCAGAGCCGTTACGTGACGAAAACGATGGTGTGCGAAGGATGCCTGTAGGCATTGAACGAGAAGTGGCAATCATGAAGCTTATTCAACACCCAAATATCATGAAAATATATGATATTTGGGAGAATCGTACCGAAATGTAAGCCCCATTTCCAGACTCATGTAAATTTAGCCTCTAACAAGCAGCAGATACTTGGTTCTTGAATACGTTGACAATGGAGAGCTTTTTGCCCAAATCGCAAACAATGGAAGACTGCCCGAAGCCATTGCAATGAAGTATTTTAGACAACTTTTAAGTGCTGTAGGATACTGCCACTCATACAACATCTGCCATCGAGATCTGAAACCGGAAAATATATTGATTACGTCGACTGGAGACATCAAAATTGCAGACTTTGGAATGGCTGCGCTACATCAAGGTCCAGACCACAAGTTAAGAACTTCTTGCGGAAGCCCACATTATGCTGCTCCGGAATTAATTGGCGGGCACAAATATCGTGGAGACAAGGTTGATATATGGAGCATGGGTGTGATTCTCTATGCCAGCTTATGTGGACGCCTGCCTTTCGACGTCGAAGGTGTTGGCAATGATAGGGAACGCCTCAATCCATTACTCAACAAAATTCGTAAAGGGGATTATGAAATGGCCCCAGAATTCACAAAAGAGGCCGCAAATCTGATTTGGAGAATATTGCAAGTGAACCCAAAAGACAGAATTGCTCTCAATCAAATCTGGCAACACCCAGTGGTGAGGAAGTACGATTATTTGGACAACCTTGGCGGCGGCCAAAGCCTCCCATCTCTTAACCTGAACGACTGCGTGCAACCTGTGCTACGCCGAAGTGATGTTGATAAGGATCTATTGAGACAATTGTGGTCCATGTGGCATGCATACTCTGAAGATCAACTTATCGAGGCACTCTTGAGTGAAAGGTGAGTTACATCTCCTGCTGCTGCTATCAGCTAAATGCTAATGGAGACATAGACCCAACGAGCAAAAGCTCTTTTACACTTTACTACTGAGATATAGAGATGCCCAGCTCGAAAACTACGAACCTGAGCTGAATTATTCCAACAGTGATTATCATCACATCAGACCCCCCACACTGACAAAAACATATTCTACCTGTCACTTTCCGCCACAGACAGGAAAGGGTCATCGTCGTCAACAGGCCTCTAGGTTTACTGTTGTTAGTAATAGGTCTGAGCAAACTTACGATCCTTTCAATGCTTCTCGGCCACAGCACCTTGATTCGTTAAGATCTGATGATCAAGTCAAGGTCACCGTTCATGCGCCCCAGAGTGATGAACTTGGTCGTAACCGACAAATCTCTCGAATGTCAACATCAAGGTCCAACGGCGATCGGAGTAGATTACAGAAGCCAGTATCTCGTGTATATGCGTCCCGCAGTTCACTAGCAAGCTCAACACGAAGTCGAGGAAGTGCTCCTTTCCGAGCTACAGTGGGACACAAACGTGGTGTAGATTTCTCACATATCAGGAGGCGATCATTGAGTAGCCAGAATATCATTTCTGCAAATAGTCCGTTGGGTTCTACGGGAGAACAGGCAGTAACAGCTGATGATGGAGCCTCTCTACGCCCTGTCATTGAGCATTCTACCTCAACTCGCTATATTCGATCGAGAAAGCCACAGGCGGCCAGTACAAAGATAGTTACTACCGCCATACAAAAGTCAGGGCGTGGTAGTATACTATGGAAAGAAGATGTTCGTCAATTAAGCAGCAGCTTGGCCAAAGACTGCGATGAGGCGTTCAATAGATCATCTGTCGTTTCTTCAAATACTTCCCAGGATAGGTCACGCTTTTCAGGAACGCCAAGTGTGGCTTCTCGTGATCCATCGCCTATGCTCAATGTGCTAGCAACAGGTCGAAGGCCCAAACGCGATTCTCTGGATTCACGACCGCTACCCCCGCCACCCGCTCGATCGGATTCTGTCAAGAAGGAACTCTTAGAAGCACGTAAACAGGCTACCATTCGCATGACTTCCGGAGAAGACTCGCCTGGATATCTAGATCGCATGGTATCACATATCGATCGCCTTATATTACCTCCATCTCCGTTGGAAAAGCGCCAAGATCGCCGAATAGTGTCTGCGCCAGCCGATACGAAGCAGAGAAATGTTACTCGGCCATTACCTGCGATTAATGAGGCATATGTAGAGGAACTATCTCCCCGAAAGGTTGAATCTGATCGCATCGCATCAGCTCCGGAACCTCGTACATTGATGAAGAACTCAACCTATCTCAATGGGAGGGAAACAATTCGGGTAGTCAATGCCTCTACTGCGTCTTTTAGCCCCGTCAGAGCTCCAGCGCCTCTCACAATTCGAAAGAAAAGCTCACAGGGTGGTCAAACGAAGACTAAAATGGGACAGTCTGAACCAGAATCTTACGATAAATCTCCCAGGAATCAATCCTCGGGTCTAGGTTTGCGACAACAATATTATGCCGGGTCGAAGCTGAATGTTGGACTAGAATTATCCCGTATCGAAGAAGACTGCAACATAGACGATCCATTTGCTCAAGATAGTAATGCGGGCACCATGGTGAAAAAACGATCCGGTTGGTTTAGACGCAATTCCAAGGCCAGCGATGAGGGCGAATCTAGAGGTTCATCCATTGTAGGAAATGAAACGCTGTTATCTCAGTCGTCAAGTAAGAGTGGTCGGAAATCAGAAGTAGAAGATTTCCCACCATTGCCACCGCCGAAGAAGAAGGGGTTCAATCTTGGTAGGCTTTTCAAGAAGAAGCAACCGAAAACCGGCATGACAGTTGGTAGTAAGTACAAGTTGAATTGTTTAATTTTGATGATACTGACAGGTTAACAGCTCACGATATGTTCGACGAGGATCCCAGTATTCAAGATTCTATTGCAGATCCCCGACAACAGCATCGTCTGAACCGTCTGCAACAAAACTCGAGAGCACGCCAGATCGAGCCTCAACAAAACTGGCTAGCCAAGTTTTTTCACGTGAAACCCGCTTCGAAATTTATCTGCTTCTCCGTTTCGAAACGTGCCGCAAGATTAGAGGTTGCCAAGGTCCTCAAGGATTGGAAGCGATATGGCATTAAAGATGTTCAGGTTGATAAGCAAAGGAACATAGTCTTTGGAAAAGTTGGCGTAGACAATTGTAAGTTTCTACTTCCGAATCCCAATCGATATTTTACTAACATTAGCTAGTTCTAAATTTGAAAGAGGTCGCATTTGCGGCTGAGATTTTGACTGTTTTCGAGCATCTGGAACGTGGCAGGAAAGTCAACCTCGCTGTGGCACGAATTACACAGGAAAGAGGAGCGGCAAGCAGCTTCCATAAAGTTGTGGAGACTCTAGATTCTGTCCTACAAGTTCGTGGAGTTCTTGTCATGGACGACGAGAAGAAGAGAATGATGGTGAGAACCGTGAACTCTATGATAACCGACACAGGAATTTCTTAGTCGACATGATCGAGCCGCCAATTTTCGATATTCCATAGCGTTAATACCCCCATTTGGACATTTGCGCATGGGGATATAGTCATCTAACCCTACTTGAGATTGGACACTCTCGAAATACAGGTGAAAAACAGCAGTATTTGGATGATACCTACTTCTTTTTTGTAGATATAACATGTTCAGTATAGTGAGTTCTCTGGAATTTGCATGGAGTGGTGAAAATTTGAGTTGATTGAAGGAGTTGTAAAAAGTACCTTAATGATTCTTCAGCCAAAATGGGGTAGAAATGTGATAGATGGAGGTCAAAAGGCGGGCCAGAGTTAATTACAAAAGCAAAAGAGTTCAAGTTGTTGATTTCTTTACTTTGAAATAGAGGAAAAAAGGTTCTTTTCGATTATGTACTTAATAAGGGTTGGGTCATTGGCTTTTGTCATGACACATACCGAAACTAGGTTATATGTTTTTTAATAGCATCATGAGAATTTCGAGATTTCATTCTAGCTTTTATATTTGAATTTGAGCCCCATTAACAAAAGTTAAAAGGTGCCACAGATGTGCAGCGTAATTTGGAGCAAAGAAATTCAGTATTTCCGATTGGGAGAAGATGGAATGGGAGTGAAGTCAGGTGTTTGGCTTAGGATTGGGATTAGGAAAATGTGAGATCTTGTTTATAAACAGGGCAGGGGAAGCTTGGAATAGTATAGTGATATGAAATGCTTTAATTCAATGAAGCTACAATGGCCAGGGGAAAAGATTTCTGGTGGCGAAGAAAGCATCAAAGTGGAGTTAACTGAAGCTCCTCACTACTTGGAGGTGCAAGGTAGCAGATGGTCAAAACTACATCCGACATAGCAAATGATGAACATCCAGACCCAATATAATTTCCAACTTTAGAATATCGTGATATCTTCATACCATTTCTCAACGATTTATTTCCCTTTGTCTTGGAACAAGAGTCATCGAGCTTACTGAAGAAACGGACAATTCATCATTAAATAACTACTGAATGTCAATACGACGTACGTTATCGACACACACATAGGATGTAGGATTTAGGAAGTTGAACTCGGAAATGCATCGGAGTAATTAAAAGATGGTTTTTCTTTCGAATTTTGAATCTACAAATTAGGCAGGCACTTAGAATCATGAATCTAGATCTTTTCTCCCCCGCTCTTTCCTGCTGCCTCAATTAATTTTGAACTTGAAAAAACTCCACATTCGCTCGCTACCCTTTTCTCTTTTTCATACCTACCAAAATGTAAGATACGTCTCTATTCACGAAAAGATAAAAGATACACTATACAACAATATTGATTACTTATAATCGTACCATTATGACAAGAAACCCACTCTGGCACCGCCTACTGCATACCTGTTAGCCCCAGAAATCTGGTTAGGGCCGTGTGGGCTTGTGGGCGTGTGGGCGTGTGTTCAGGCTTTTGCCCACCGGCCGCCACACGTTAAGTATCTAGCTTGTTGGACCAGGTACTCATGCAGCCAGAAAGTATTCAACCCCAATACGCTAGCGAGTGCCACAAGATGGTAAACTACAAGAGGAATACTCTGGTGATTTTAGCTTCCGAGTTTCATACTTTCTGGCCGCACGAGTATTTAGTGCTTTAGCTCCGAGACTATAAGTGCAGCCACTAGAATACGGTAGTGTATTTTTCAGCCTAGCTTGGTTGGGTGTTTCCCCTTAAAAGAAATCACTACCGACGTCGAGAAGAAAAATGGGTACGCGAAGTCCCGACGCTAAAGAAGCTGCCGATAAAGATCTACTAAGGTCTAGACTCGGCCCATTTGCACCGTGCTTGAAATTTAGATTCGAGTGAATTTGAGGTAAAAGGAAGCGAGGAAGTACTTCAAGTAAGCTCGGTCTTTCTCCAGATTTCTCCTTTTAGTTATACTACTTTGAGATTTAGTTGACTACGTAAGATATTTTGAGGCGATGTACTATCACAAGCGTATGCCTGCCTTTCATCAGTGGGCAGTGCAAGAGAAAACGAGAGCCCACGTGGTGTGGTTGGTGCGCAGAGAAAGTGGACCTTCTCTTGTAACCTTAGTCGTAGGTGGGGAATATGGGGTCATGATAAGTCGAAGCACGCTTGATACTGCATTCTTCTTAGTTGGCGGCCACTCCGAAAGCCTTCCAAGACAAAAACAGCGATCTACCGGTTAATAGTCTCTTTGTGCCTGTGCCGCATGGCATCGGTAGTGAGCGTACCGGGCTGGTGGATTGTGGGAGACGTAAGGCAGGCTGGCTGGCGGCGGATTGAGGAGTTCGGTACGCGCGCATATCCAACCTGGAACTTTCATGCTTTGAAGCAAACCGTTGGGACACTTATCGATTTGCAAGTTAGTCTTGTTCTTGCTGACGAGTCTCTGGAGTTTTACAGAAGTTGCCAGCTGGGATTGGAGCTTAGGTACTAGGATATCTCCTGAGCCTTTCACGTTAGCATGGGATTGTTGTCATATCGAATAGAGCTTGGACTTCTACTACTGTACCTGGCTATATTGAAATGATTGGTATGAGGATTCCCGCAGTCTCGCTCCCAGCATCTAATCCATGTCTAACAACTTCTACCACTTTCCGGTAGGCTGGGCGAAGGGGCAATATACTGCATTATCCACTCCAGCGTATGCATCAATGGTCGAATCTCATTCGGACTAAGAAAAATTGACTTGAAGTTGTATGTCCGAGGTGGAAAGATTCCGAGGCAGCTGAAACGATGTGGTGATTAGTGGATGGCATCATCCACTAATCATCGAATCGATATCTCGGGATTCTTTTATTGGTATCGACTTCTGAGAATTCGAACATTTGTCCTAAATTCGAGTTCTGACCTTAAGCTCCCAAGGTGCTTGTCTTTCACTTACATATTAAAAGTACAAAAGGACCAAAGCGAGGTTGGGAAATTTGACAACTTGGCATGGAACTCTTCTAGTTCGTTCCCCACATACCTACCATCGTGCATCAAGCGACTCGAATTTCCCCCCCTGGAGAAAATATTAGCAAGCTCCCAAGCCTACCAAGCACAGGAAAATCTTCTGTTGCACCGCTCACCCTAATCTATTATTCATTCAGTTACAGATCTCGTCTTGCCTGATGTTAGCAAGGAATTGCGAGGTTATCCCGAGGAGGTACTATCAGAAACCCGCGTCGTATTAATTTCATAGTCACAAGGCATTCTCTGGAAGGATTCTACTCATTCCA
>JANPYM010000013.1:1553254-1596887 GCA_025890175.1 Ciborinia camelliae
AACCCCCCCCCCCCCCCCCCCGCTAAATTCAGGGGAACGAAATTCATCAGCTGATGATGGTAGGCGCGCGGCTTCCAGCCCATGAAGTAAACCTACACTTCCAAACACTAACAACACAATATGGTAATATAAGTTGAAGTCTTGAGAATAAGATGGGAATTATGTCGGATGAACGTTTCGATTCCTTCCATGGCATGGCGACTGCCTATCCATCTTCTTCATTGAAGTAAGTAGCACATTACGCCCAAAACACACTCCGAAGTGCCATCCACACTTCACCGTTATCAGCCCATTCCACCACTGACAGGTGTCCCGGAAGGCTTTCCACCGCTTTCTGCAAGTATACACGGTGCGGCTGACTTTTGGCGCTATTCAATTCGAGAATTTTGAAACTTGAGACCGGTATTTTCCTTTGCATACATGGCCCGTCTGGAATGTGTTACTTCATGTTGGCAAAATATCATAGGTAGGATTTCAAATTTCTACAAGAAGGTTTTAGAGGGGAAGCGGGATAATATCCAGAGACTTAGAATACAACAACGCTGAACCTTGGAGTATCACAATTACCTTTCACGCATTTGCGCACCTGTCCGTGTCTCGTCTCTTCAGCTCTTCCCCCACAATCAAGCTGTCAATCATCTCATGATTCCTATCCGTGACAACAACGTGGTTTTCCCTACTTTGACATGGATGGAGGCTTGCTTTCTTTCTCCTCCTTCCTTCTCTCTTCTTTCTATTCTACAGAGTACAAACATACGCTCTAAGTAAACCTTGCGAAAGCGTGTAACAGCAACATCGGGATATTAATTATTTACGTATATTATTGATTGGATTCGGGAGTCCGGAACTAGTCCAGTTGTACCTGTTCAATACCATTTGCAGCCGCAAATGTCATTTCGTAGGTATTAGGTATCTCTGTAACCTTAATGCTGCGGTTATACTTTGTCTTCGATGTATCTATTTGTAGTAACTATTTTTCAATAATTCCCGGTATCTCCATCGACGCCTACTTAGGTAACCCAGTAAATATCAATATCTCGAATATCAAAATCCTATATCAAAAGAAGTTATTGGGTGGAGGAGAAAAGCGGTATGTATTACTGAAACATTCCATCACACAAACATATCCATCTAGATTCTATTGTAACGGGGTGAGAAAGAAACCCCTAATATTCATCCACTTGGGTTTCTCCGCCCAGGAAATTCTTATTTTCTCCTTATTTAATTGCCAACCTAGAAACCATGCATATTCAGTACACATGGCATTATTGGATCTCCAACTTCATGACAGCTCCCCCTCCTTATCAAATCATTTCTGCTGTCAACTTTGGAAACAAACTCGAATTTTGTACCATCATCATTTATTAGCAAATCATTGCGGTCCAGCGCCAAGATATGTTTTTGCTTCTTGCACCTTCTTACAATTTACAAAAATTTACGCGGCTCCTCAAGTAATGTCACTTCACCTCGAGAATCTGCAGCAGCACTCATACTAGCAGGGAACCATAGGCGATATTTCATGTAAGTCGTCGGAGCTCAAACGTTGGAGGGGTGTAAGCAAGCAGGCGAGCAGGCAAGCGAAGCAAGGCACGCTTGCAACATTCTGTAGTAGGGTAATTGTACTGTGGCAATAATAAGTTCAGAAGGATTCCGAATGCTGTGGTACATCACGGAGTACTACCACACTCACAAGCTTTTCCCTTGCCAGTCTTCTGGAAGTTCCATGGATATTTAGAGTAATCTGTGGAAAGCTAAAAAGTTAAAGATGTGGGAAATCGAGAACCACATGATATGCCACACCCGCTTTGCTGGGAAGGGCTGACGAAGAAAGCCAGATGGATGGCATCGCTTATGCCTCCTCATCAAACCCTTCTACCTGTAAAGGATGCATCGAAAAACCTGCAATGCAATAGCCGGTTACCGAATGTGTCGAGGAGAAGCGTGTGGCAGTAATGGATGTAAGCTGAGAAGTTTAGCTATGTCCATGTTGTATACTGTAGCAAATCTATAGTAGGTAGGTAAGGTTAAAGGATTCTAGATTTGAGTAGGATTTAAGATAGGGTACGTGTTTATATGCGGTAATCAGAATGAGGATAATGGTAATCATCCTCCTCGTATCATTCTACTATTATTAGTTAGTAAGAGTTTCTTACTGTTCGTCGATGATATTGACGAATCCATCTCATTGGCATTTCAAGAAACTCTTTGAAATCGAGAGGGGCGAATAAAACGAGCAAAGCCGATCAATCGGATCAATTCAGACAGACGTCAAATCTTGGTGATACAGAAAGCTTCCCGGTTTTGACCCTCCCTTCGTTTTTACGTTAGGCACCAGTATTCCAGGGTATAATTCCCGTTCAAATAAACCTGGAAGGAAGCAAAAGCCTACTTACTATTTTGATACTTCGTTATAAATTTACAATGATTACATACATAGAAAAAAAAGAAAAAAAGGAAAGAATATGCGTTTCAAATCCAAATCAAAAAGTTGGAGATTTCCCGTTTTCCTTTTCACTCCCCCATACCAAAGACCTACTATGCCTGTGCGTACGGTACTCCAGGGAAGAATTAAGGTAGGTTGATCAATACTTCATACGACTTAGCTTTTTCGTTCATACTTTACCCCTTCATTCACCCCGGAATTTAGCGGCCACCTCTTTCTTGTGCCTGTTGGAACTTGGAATATTACCACTGTAGGGGTAATGATAGGGATGGGCCGTAAGCCACGATGTGTAGCGACTTTACCCAAAAAACTGTGAAGCCATATCGTTCGTCGCCTCTGATGATTGTGGAAGTCCATAGCGAGGATACTACTTCAATGATGAAGAATACTACTTACCGGACCCGGTGTTGTAGATAGTCAGGTACTGTACTTCGAAACGTGCCACAGAAGAACCTAAGAATCTCTGGGGAATTCCACAGATACAATAAGAACAGCCTTACTTTTTGTGCTGTAGTACCTGCCTGGTACGGGTTTTGCTGCGAATTGGCGTACCACTCAGTTGAGATTGGTTGTTACTGTACTGCACCTTTATTGATTCAACCATTCAACTTTTTTTCGTTCTTGTATACATTTCCCTCTACAGTCCCATTCGCATCCTATATTCCTAATCATCTATAGTAACTACAAGCTCCAACCGATGTCTTCGTATCGCAACATAAAAAAGAAGTAAATAGCAAAACTATAATCACTCAAACAAGCGGTCTAGACCCCAATCCATCCCATCCTAAACCCACCAAACCCCAATCGGGAAAAATAAACGATCTAGCCAATCACACACCCCAAAGGTCACCGAGGGAACACATCAAATATATATTAGTAGGTACTTTTGGCCGATCTACGTGCAACCGCTAAATTTCTAGTTTCTGATTTGAAAGAGCATATTTAGCGGGGTGAGCTGAATTTTGTAGTCACGCATTAGGTTATGGAAGAGGGTACAGTAGACATTGATATATTTGTGTCTATGCCAAGATACTCAAGAGTTCTTTCGATAAATTGAAGATATGTTTGGTTGAATGTTCGACAAAAAAGCAGCTGAAAAGCATTTCAGGATCATTTAATGCTGCCTGATCACAGTGAGGTCATCTGAATATTTTGGGAAGAGAGAGAGAGGGAAGGTCGTTCCATTTCATTCATTTGGGATTTTGATACCTTCTAGCCTAATCTAATGGACGACGGGAAGGGTGTCGCTGTAAGACAAGATATGGATAAGAATAGGATATCACTATAGATAGATATCAAGTAAGATACTAAAACACGCGGCGACGACGATCTAGATTTAAAGCATCACAACTTACCAATATGCCTAGGAAAGTAGATGCCTCTAATACACTTGACGACTACTCGAGAGTCGATACCCGTGAATAATAAGCATCGTCTAAGATTCCATATAAAATATAAAGTCTTCATCTATCAATAATACCTTGAACTCTTCCACCCGCCCCCCTACCGTGATCCCAGCAATGAGTAAGCCATAAAAACCAAGCTTACATGGAACCAGGATTAATGTGGATGGTCCCCGAAGCTTAAAGACGCCAATAAACTAGATCCCTGGTCAATGCGTTGCTCAAATTCCAGATTGGTCTTTTCTTCCCTTTTTATCCTGAGAAAATAACCCGACTGGATTTTCTACGAGATTTTCTACGGAGATATTAGGTCGTTTTTCCTTCTAGGTGTTTTCTAGACAGGCCCGGGAACAAATACAAATACAAATACGAATGCAAATAGATATGGCAAGAAAATGGAATGATTAACATGAATCTAGTTTTGATAATGAATCAAGATGTGAATCTGATGAACACAAATGATGTACAGTACCCCCATCAATTATCGGATATTTTCTTTTTGTCACTCACTACACATGTCTTTGACAACCAACTGCCCAGCTTGTCTTAGCTGGGACCCTAACTTTTTGCCGTCGACAGTATCCAGCATCTATCCCAAAAGATTATTTGACAGCGCCACGTATCCTTCTCATTCGCCCGAGAAGCGCTTGGGAAATGATAGAATTTAAAGTATGCTTATACGACGTTATCAAAAAATGACAAAAATCATTCAAGATGATCGCAATTCAAGGGACTTGATACCCAAATGCATACCTAGTACATACATCGCTCCAACGTACAGTGAGTGCCCTGGTCTTGTAACTGCAAGCTGCAGACTTTCTCGAGTCCGATGGTCCCATTCTCCGAATGCTGTACAGGATAAAGCAAGCAAGCAGCACGAAGGGAAAAGTATCGTACAGCATAAATTGGTAGAAGGGAAAAGAAAAATTGCGATATGAAGGGTCTAGTTTATTGAGTTTCGTGTACCCAAGCTTATTTTTTTTGAAGGGTGGATGATGGATCAATCACTAGGTCTAGGTCAATCACTACTAGGTCAATCACGACTAGACTAGGTAGATATCTAATAGGTGTATGTAAGATACATTGTATAGTAATCATTTCGAACGAAATACCCCTGGGGTATTATACGTACGCCCGCTAGCTTATTAAAAGAAAGCTACAGCCATTGACACCCAGCCCAAACTCTGGGTCCTGGGAACCCTTATAAATCTAGCATCAAAATCATAAACGCACTTCGATTCCACCCAGGCGTTTTCCCGCATATCTCCCCAACTTCTAAAGGTTAATTTTCTTATTCTTTCCTCTTTTCCTCTAGCCTTGGCTTCAAGCCGCACGAGCTAAATTGTTCAGCCAGAACGCCTTTGCGACACTCGCATAAGCCGAAAAAAACAATGCTGGGGGAAGAATCCTGGTCATTGAGCATGGGAATGGCGTGTGTGTGAGCCAGCTAGATAGATATCTTAGTTAAACTGTAATTCTTCTTATCCGAGCCCTATTTCAGCAATTGCGTGGATGGGAGCCGACGGGGTGATGGTTATTTGTATAATATTAATAAGGATGTTAGTATGGTTTCGAAGATGGTTCAGAGAGTTAGTTATTGGATAAAAAGCTGGTAAGTAGGTGAGCAATGTGAAGGGAATCAAGCATATACGCTCTCAAAAACGGAGATGTCCTAGTATCTATCCCGTCTTTCTCATCATATGATATAAAGTCAAGCTTTTCATTAGCTATATAGAAGAATCGATTAAAAGCAATGCGATGCACAGGTAGGTACGATATCATTAAAAACCAAATGCAATCCTCGTTCATTGTAAGGTGATGTGTAAGTGAAGGAAAAAGGAAAAGGATTTTAAAAGAAAAGTAGAGTAAATAGTTAATACTTAGTTAATTTAAGTATAGATAAATATCTGTCCCTTTTGATACTATGCTATCGTAATACCATGCATTTTTACAACCAAACCCTATCTACTATCCCGAAAGGAAGAATAAGAACGACGAGAAAGCAGAATTGAATACTAGCATTCTAAATCGGAATATCTAACCTTACCTCTAAATTTGCAGAACATAAGCACTTTAAATTTATTCAGCAACAACCTTGAACATCATTAGAAACATAGCAAAGCAGAAATCCAGCTCCAAATTCAAATCAAGAACAAGCAGATTCATAATCATATATGCAGTTACGATACTAAGTTAAATTCATCATATCATCTGAGATCTAATTCAATATCACATCCCATTGCATATATCTCCCCCAAATCATATAAAAGAACCCCTTCATTCAATCTCAGCTGTCTAATCGTCCGATCTACATGCGACTGTACTTCTCTTCACATATTCAGAATACAATACATACGATATCATATATACTCGACAGCTGGACATCGCATCGCATATGGGATCCGGATATCCCCTACAGGACCAATATCGAAAAACAAATCGGCTCAATCAGCAACCAAGACCTAATACATACATACCGAACTATACATACTGTACCAGCGATCAATCAATCAATCAATCTGTCATATCAATTAATCGTTCTACCATTATTAGCCAACCGTATCGTATCGTACTGTACCTACCAAACATCTCAAAATCAAACCAACATCACACCATACTACCTAGATAGAACAAACATCTATCACTTCACATTATTCTCCGAACTATTCCACATCTAGAAACGACGGACAACCTTAAACCTTGAAACTTTACTCAATAAAATTGATACAACTATACGTACGCTAGTACTACTCAAATAATATTCAAATAATACTCAAATAATACTCAAATAATAATATCATATCAACAACTCTAACAGCCTTAACCTAATAAACCTACATCTAAAATATTCTACCCCAGATCCCTACCGCTTCCCTCGCGCAATTAAATCAATCGTCCCAGTCACAGTCGCAGTCCCCCCATGGCTTTTTCCATTTTAGTACATTCATAGCCTATCTAGCCTCCAAAAAGCTCGGAGGTACCCAGCCCATATCACACTAATTAATTTACATCGCCCTAAACCTCGAAACTCTCTTTTTTTGGTATTTGCACGTAGCACAGCTGGGAGCTAGCCTTATACTAGTCCCCCCTCTCATCATTCATTACCAGCTCAATATCTACATAGCCAGAATTATATACATACACTTGCATTTACATTTATTTATTTGAATACTACATTTATTAAATCGGTCTGTTTCTATTCTATCGACTCTACCTACCGATCTCCTCATTCACTTAATTCAACTGACAAGCCTACCTACCAACTTCCCGTACCTAAGCGTACCTACTCGATTGACTTCATTTACCATTCATCCTCTCTCCATTTACCACGAAGGCCCCCTAGAAATCCAAACCACATTAAAGCCCTGCTTCACCCCTCCAGCTCCGACGAAAGACCCAGACCATAGTCCCAGACCATAGTCCCAGACCAGAGACGCATCTGCATCCATACCCACGACAGTACCTCCACAAGCACAGACCATCTTTCCCAGACCCAATAACCTACATAAATCAAGCAGACGCCTCCCCGGCCGCCATCCAGGTGATCGACACTCCACATTCTCCATTCCAGTAACTTTACACTGCACTACAGTACCCAACCTACGAGTTCGTCTCAAACTCTTGATCATCAGTATCCCACCTTCATTTGCCATATATTCAAATTCTAAGGGGTTCCTTGGAGATATTAACAAAAGGATTGGACTTTGGTGAAAAGCAATCGCTTGTTATTTTTTACTTGATCATTTACCCTGCCATTTAATCAATATCGCCATCACAATCACAAGCAAAGAAAAGCTGTTCGGGAGAAGGAAATCTCCCCCACTCCCATTTTTTGACTTTGTTCCTTCGCTCCCTCACCTCGGTTGTGCTTCTACTCGTATCATATCTCTCAATCCGAATCAAATACTTTTCCCACGCGACAGTCATTCCCACTCGACAGCCACGAATCTCTTGAATTTTTTGCCCGGACAAAAGAAGGAAAACTTGTTATCCAATTCCTTCGCCGTGGACTTTCCATTAATCTTCCTCAACAACTATGGAGACCGCCCAGAGCTTCACAGCTCGCCGGCCCGCCGCATCCAACCTCCCCAACTTCCAGCTTCCTCCCCCAGAACCCCTTGGAATGCACCACCACAAATATCAACAACAATACGGAACTACCAACAGCTCTTCCCAACCAGTTCCTGCCATCTCCAATAATATATTAACTCCTCCAGCAGGGGTTCCACATGATGGGTTAAGTCCCCTCGCCTCCAGCGTCAACAGTGGTAGCTCTGGTAGTTCGGCCGCCGGCGTACCTCCTTATCAACCTTCGACTTTCTGGCCAAATACCCAGCCTGGAAATAATTTTACGTTTAGTTCTGCGCCGCCGATGAGCGCTTCTTATGCTCAGCAACAGCCACAGAGTTATATGACCAGACCATTGTATTCGCCCTCCATGAATAACTATCCCGGACCACGAAATCCTAATTCTCCCACCTCGTCAGAAGGCCTTCCACCACCTTCATATGAAAGTCTTCCTCCCTTTAATACCCCAATCCCGATGTCAAATTCAGGTGGACAACAACAAAATCTCCCAACTCTCGCACCACATAATTCTCAGCAGCAACAAATGAATAACCACAATCTTATGAATCTCCAACAATCCTCCTCCCAGGCGCCTCAACAAGGCAGCGCGCAAGCCCCCGAGAATTATGGCGGACGAGCACCTCCGACTCCAAATTACTATCCCTCATCTTCCACTCCTCAACAATCATCCTTTCCCGCCTACGCCCAACAATCACCCACGCAACAATCTCCCAATTCCTCATCCGCTTCCTCCAACCGCATCTCCCCCATCCAAACCCACCACCCGCACTCCTCCATGGGTGCACCCCAAGGCTATCCATCACGCCCCTCATTTCCCCATTACAATCTTCCTACCCTAACCGCACCGATTATGTCGAACGTCCACCAACCCGGTAGTCAAATGGCTCTCCTCGGTGGAATGGGCAACATGGCATATTCCCAACAAATGCCCGGACCAATGTATGGAGGCCATCACCCTCAGCAAATGCCCCAGAATGATCGACCATTCAAATGCGATCAGTGTCCTCAATCTTTCAACCGCAACCATGATTTGAAACGCCATAAACGGATTCATTTAGCTGTGAAACCATTCCCCTGTGGTCATTGCGAAAAGAGTTTCTCTAGAAAAGATGCATTGAAGGTTTGTACCACATGCCACTCTATAACTTTAATCTTCAAACTAACCCCAAATTCAGAGACACATACTTGTCAAAGGCTGCGGAACAAAACCCACAAACGCCACCACGAATCCAAACGGAGACTCTCAGTCCCCCGTTGATAAATCAGAGGTGTTAAGCGATTCCACCAACGACGATAGTCCGGAGATGATAAAGAAAGAATTGTCACAATGACATGACTTTCTACTTTCTCGACTAGACGAATTTCTTTCTTTTTTTCGCGTTGACGCTAGTTCAGCGGGGTGGCAAGCACGCAATATACACGCAAATCGTTGTGTGAGGCTGGACGGATGGATGGGTATGCATTCGGGGCCTTGATTAAAGGATACGGGCGTTCGGAATCTATCTATCTGGGTGGGGCGGGTTATAACTTACAATGTATGGATGGGCGGGTGGGCGGACCTCTTCTTGCGGACAGTACTGCACAGAACTCGGGGAAGATGAGTTGGGGGTTGGTGGCGTTGCTATGCTTATGTTCATGAAGGCTGGCTAGCATTTCGGCAGATATTCTTCTGCTCTTAAAAAATTCAAAACTTTTCAATATGGGCCGGGTGTGGAACATGGTATCGTACCGGAGCGGAATTCTTGCGGAGTTGGGGAGTCGATCGTATATGTCGATATGTCTATATGACATTTTGTTTTGAGCGGAATTGGGAATGAATGGGAATCTGGCTCAGATGGGATAGCTTTTGGATACGAAATGCGAATTGAGAATTTGGGTGGAGCTTTGGCGTGGGACTTGCGCAGACATTGTTATACATGTTTGCTTGTATGTCTATCTTCTGTACTCGAGTTATGGATGGAGTGAAAAGCTTTTTTTCCTTTATCTCCTCTCTCTTTTTCTCCTCGAAATGTGGTGCGGTCGACATTGGGGGTATTGTGGTTGATTTGTGAAGTGGATGACATCTTACTTGCTTGCGCGCTCCTGCAATATTGATTTTGTCTCTCTCATCGAACTTCCTTATGATATTAGCGAGGCGGTGAGGCGGTTACTCTAAGGGGAGGGGAGGTGAAGAGCGGTTTTTGAGCAAGCTAGCTAGTGATATCATATTTTGACATTTTGCTTCTATACCAGAGAAAATCAATCTTTCAAATCATCCCTTCAATATGATGATGCCTCGTGTCCTTCACCTAATTTGAGTAAAGCCAGATTCTAACTTTTGTCTCTCCGACTTTGTACAATGAATGAATACCCTTTGACTCCTCTTTCCTTTTTCCTCTCCTTTTTATATTCGATAATACCCCCCAAAATTCCTCCTCTTCTTGACAAGTCATGGGTAACGTACTCGTAGATTCGTGTAAATTATTCTGCTCAATTATCTTGCGTTATAATTGATCAAAAACAATATGTCGAATTTATAATATGCCAATAATATGACTGAATCCATATTCTGGATTGAAGTAATTGATAATGGATGATGGGATGAAATGAGACGAGATGTAGAAAGCAAGTACAAGTCAGATAAAGGAAAAGAATGAGGAACCGGGTTTTTTTTAGTACCAATCGAACGTACTCGATTCTGTTAGCTCTCAAGGTTCTTTCTCCACTTCTGTAGCCAAACAAACCTTTTTAAAAGCGAAAGTGCCATATGGATCATCTAAAGACTCCACATCTCCACATTACTCAATGCATTATTGTAGCGGTTCTAGATGCGAAGTTCGAATGATTGGTGAAAGATCTACACTTAAGCTCAAACCTTGAAGAAAATACTCGAGAACATGCAACTGACAAAACAAATATAAACGCAAATGACCGCTGCTGACTCAAAGCCTCCTACCTAGGGACATTAGGTCATCCACATCGAATTCCGCAGAACCCATACGCCTGAATATGCAAATACCCGTAACGCCGCAATATGTAAGGAACCGGGAGGCTGCCTGCCGCCGACCTCATGGCATTTGATGGCTGATGACACCATGGTACCGATGCAGTGGTCCAACTAAGCCCTATTATCTGTATGTACCAGGGGCAGTAACAAGGTGTAACGAAAAAATCCACAAAAACCATAAATCTTCCGCCGTCGGCACCAGGCAGTAGTGGGAGGGAGGGGTTGACGGAAACCTGCATCGAGCAAGCAAGCCACACTGGGAATTCCCGGGAATTTCTTGGGGTATGCAGGTAGGTATCCGCGTCCCCAGATTTCGGGTCCCTAGAAACTACAGGAAGGTTGATAACGTTTCTTTCCCCCCCACAAAAATATGATGCTCCGGCAGTCCTTGTTGTTGATCGTCTGTTCAGTACTGGGATTGGGTGCCGATAACCGTTTTGTGGCGTTTTTGGAGGGGCGGAGGTGGGCATTGGCGCGATGGGAATATTGGTACCGAAGATGGGAGAAAGACGCTAATTAGACATTGGATATCAATGATAGGAAATGAAGAGATTACCCGCTAGCTCAAGGAAGAAAGAAGGATATTCAGCGTGTCTATAAGATTAATTGTATATCGAAAGTCACGGGACATCTTCGTCTTCCTTGCATGTATGCATGTGACACGGCAAACACAGCGTCAGCAGCATCCTGCGATGGTTTCAAAATTTCGCAGAGTATTCAGTTGAATTTTTGGTTCATAAATCCGCAGAATCAAGTCATAGGATTTGCAACTTCGGGACGTGAAACAATTCGGACTAAATAATGGCAGAATTAGACGAACTTTGTGCTTCATGCTCCAAAGTAGACGTTTTCTCTTTATTCACTGGACCTCGATATTATCCGGGGGATGGCTTCAATGACAAAGTTTCCGTTTCTCTGGGTACTCTCGCGGAGGTGTACGTCAATTCCAATTGTCCATTTTGTCGCCTTCTTAAGCACATTCTCTACCAGGATTCTAGCCATGGTCTTCCGTTAAAATATGATTCGAGTCACTCAAATATTGGCGTCCGAGTTTGCACTTATCGAGCCGATTACTTCGAAGAATTGAAATACACTAGCAAGAAAACCAGAGATATGGTAGCCACTAAATTAATGATACGTTTATATGCCGTGGAAGGGTTCTCGGGAGAGGTTCCAATGCATCCTTATAAGAGCGGTATTCAACTATTGTCACCCGACTACGTGGATCCTACTAGGCCTTTGTTGAATGGCTACTTGGCAACTACTATGAGAAACAACTTCGACTTGCTCAAAAAGTGGATGGACACTTGTCACGAGTCACATACCATTGAGTCCGAAGGGGCTCGAGGTACTTGCTGTCGATCATATATTCATAATGTTAGCTACAAATATGAGATAAAACTCATCGATGTTGAATCTCGCATAATACTAAAGAGAGATTCGACAAAGACTGATTATGCTGCATTGAGTTATGTCTGGGGAAGAGTTCAATTACCAGAAGAATCGGAAATAGATGGTATTCGAAGCCCATTTTCTGCACTGCCTCCAAAAGTGCCCAAGATTATAGACGATGCAATTGCCGTCTGTGTGAAACTATCTATCCCATATCTATGGGTTGATCGTTACTGCATAGATCAAAGTGATCCAGACGAGCTGGCAGCAGAAACACAGCGTATGGGCTACAGGTATCATGATGCCAAAATAACCCTAATTGGAGGAGCCTTTTCAAAATTCGACAAGGACTCGGATATTGGGCTACTTTCCTCCGATGACATAGAGAGTTTGCAAAGAATAGAGATGATACAGGGTCGCAAATATATAACAAGTTTACCAAGCATCCAGGATCAAATTCATTCCTCACCATGGTCCACAAGGGCATGGACAATGCAAGAAGGACAGCTGTCAATCCGCTGTGCGTTCTTTGGGAATTGGGACACCTCGTTTCTATGCATATCAGGACATTGGAGAGAATCGTTACACTCCGGACAATATGCTCATGAGGCTACCCAGATACCAGGTGTGGATATGACTTGCGAAGGATGGAACATGTTGTCTTGGCTCCATTGGCTGAACGACACATCATGGAGTTTCGAGGAATATAATAGCTTAGTGATGAGCTATACACCTCGGAAACTGACCTTTGATAATGACAAAATTAAAGCTATTGCCGGCGCCCTGAATCTTCTTTCAGAAAACAAAGGGATAACTTTTGTTTATGGATTGCCTACCACTGACTTTCACTATGCACTTCTTTGGATAGGGGAATACGATCAATCCCGAACCGGATTTCCAAGCTGGTCGTGGGCAGGATGGCATTGTCTCCAGCAATCTCATTCAATATATCCAAAAGGAAGTTCGACATGCTCATTGAAGGAAGATGAGCAAGGCAACCTTCGAACGATTGAGCCGGTCAATCGAGATATAGAGCTGGCGGGTCTTTTTATTTCCCTTACGGAAAGGGCAAGCCTGACAAACAAGTGTTCACAACAATTTGCAAACATCACATTGATTTCTTCCAATGATACGCTCGCCATAACTTCCGAAGTAGCTCATTTTTCTATCAACATACTTCCCCTGGCCGCCGATCCCGAGAATAAGAGAAACATCAGCAGACTGTCTCCTTACTCCGAGCGTCAAATCCCCTTCGACTTTGACTCCCGAGATACCCCGGATATGGAAACATCTTGGGACCCAGACTCCTCATACCTCACCCCATACGACCGTCTCCAACTCGAAGACGCATACGGCAATATCCAAACACCGCATTATCCCCGTTGGTATGACCATTGGCCACCCTTCCAACTCAACTTCCCGGAGAAACTGCGCGGACCAAGTCTCATCTGGCTTCTGAGAGAGGGAATTGAAATGATCAGGATTTTAGAAGTGGAGTTGTTGGAAGGGGATGAAGCATTGCAGCCGTTTCATTTGGTGTTGTGTCTAGGTATTGATCGGAGAGATGGGGGTGAGATGAAGATGGCTAGGAGATTTGGTATGTTTTGTTTGCCCAAGGATGTTTGGGTGAAAGCCCATCCGGTTGTGAGTGAGGTTGTGTTGGGTTAGGAGAGTACATAAGGTCATGGAGTGGGTGTCCGGGGAGTTTGTAATCTCTTAAAGGAGTGCTTTGTATGTAGGAATAGACCCAATGGAAAATGATGTTGGATATTGGATGTTCAGCGCAATGAGACTGCCTGACATTACAAAATATTATTTTAGAAAAAGGTATGGCTTTATCAGTCCATCCCTCATAATCCAATGCCCAAAAAAGTTCTCATTTTTGCTAAAGGAGAATGTTGAATTCACATATAATGCAAAAAGTTTGGTTTCCCTATTAAACTGAATACTCCAAGTACGCTTCATGAGGGAATGGACGTCTTATATTCCTTACAAATTATCTAGTAAGTGTTAATTACATGTCACCGAAATAGATATATTTTGATTCGAGCTTTGGAATACAGATATATTTATTATGAAAAAACTTATAAATCATATCGATCTATCCTACAAAATACAATTCTCCATCAAAATCCAAAGATCAACCAAACATGCCAATGAGTACCTAATATCCATCTGATTTCATCTCATTCAGTATCACAACCCTGGATCCCTTTCCTCTAAAGTAAATTATGATATCCGATCTGTGGTAGCGAGTTTGTACTCTGGACACCATTCATCCAAACTCACCATGTGTTGTTGGATGTATCGTGTGGGTTGATGGAGACCTATTGAGTTTTGTTTTTAGTTTTTGTATCTACATTTGCTTTTGAGAGATCGAGAGAAGAGAAGATGAAAGGGATGGGGGGAATATACCCAAAGGATGAGGATGATCAATCGTCTCTACCGCAAAAGTCCTCGCGATTTCCATACTAGGTAGATTAATTCCATCCTCAATACCCTCTGCAATTTCTCTATCTTGTAAATCTTTGAACCTAAGACCATAATATATTCATTAGACACATCTTCTCAAAGACAATCCAAGGAGGCCAAAACGCACCTAGAATAAAACCACTGATCCTCCGCCGGACTTTTATCATCACTATAATTCCACTCCTCCAAGACTCTTAAGATTATACTCCTACTCCTCATACTCAAACCCCCATTGTACCCTTTTCCAAACTTCTCCTCGATTGGCGCCCCAATGAGATCATATTCCAGAAAGTCATCCACGCTCCTCGCCGCATTCGCACACAGGATGCTATCGGTCTGAAACAACAATATATGTTCTGCGGGCGCCAGATCCTCCCACAACCACTTGGTCGTCAGAAATAAAGAGACGGAATCCCAGTTGTAGAACCAGGTGCCCGGAGGGAGAGAACGCACGACGATACGACCGAAGGCTTGGTGTCGGAGGAGTGCCGCGGACGTAGAGAAGGAACCGAAATTTTCGGCCGAGGTGTAGATTATGAGGGGCCAGGTAGGGCCGAGCACGGCGCTGAAGTGGAGGATTAGGGGGATGATGTTGCCGGAGCGGCGGGTTTCGACTATAACGGCTACCTTGTCGCTAGTCGTTACGTTGACGGCCGGGGTTTGTGTTTTTGATTCGATTGATTTGGATGAGGGTGTTGATAGTATATCGTCATGGGTTAGATGAGTTGAATTATTGATTGAAGAGATGACACTCCATGGATTTCCATTATCTCTCGAGTGCGAGATGGCCGTTCGAAAGAAGAAAATAAATATTGTGAGATATATGAATGGGAATAAGAGTTTTCGAGGTTTTGCCTTGAGAAAACTTTCTTTGGCCGTGCTGATGTCGTAGCTACCCAACATAGCTGTCCCGAAATATGTGAATAGAGATGATGATACAAGTAGCACTTGAGATTTGAAATTTTATTAATTGAGATTGATTTCTCCTCTTCTAGGGATGAGCAGCTGGAAATTCGCCATGCCGCTTTCGGATATTTCGAGGAAAAGCAAATTCTGAGATATGTGCAACTGAGACACTTTCATGCGAGGCTGGAATATGACAATGATAAGGACAAATATAGAAATGAACTCCTTACTCTTGTCGGACAATGAGTGAAGGGGATCTCGAGTTTCTCCCCTTCTTCTCTCGAATTCAATTTCTCCCACTTTCCCCTTTTGATGTGTACAATAATTTTGGAGGCATCACACTCGAACACTTGTCAAGTATGCCACATGCGTGTGTCTTCAGGAGAGAAATCAATCCTTAAGAAGGCCGACTAATTTTTTCCCCGGCTCAACTCCCAAAATCTTAAATCTCTTCCAGATTTTATTCCCTCTCTTCCCTGCACATCAAGCATAGCAGATATGGAATTTTCAGGCTTCTCTTCGTATAGGTATATTCGTATAGGTATATATTTATTTTAAAGAATATATCTTTCTTGTCCGGTTTTATTCTAGTTGATGTTGCTGTTTCGAAATCATTTGTTGCTTTCGTCGATTCCGCAGTTTATCTTTAAGAATTTTTTCCGAAAACGGACAAGTGGTGCCATGGGTAATCTTCCAGCAAGACCGGAAAACTTCGCATCTGTAACATGTATTCCACCACTATTTGCATTCAATTTTTTTTTTAGCTTTTCTCCCTCTAATCGGTATCTTCGACTTCGACGGTTTTGTCGAGTCCGCAAATCACAATGACTTCGTTTCCGAAAACAGACCATTGTATGCCTCTCCAGCAAACGCTGGAAGGTTTTGCATCATGTTTTATATTCCAGCAGTATCTACATTGATTTCTTCTCCATTTTTCTTGAATAGATGTCCTTTCTTTCAATACACGTATTTATCTCGAACTTGACACTATTTCTGGGTCCGGAAAATGATAACAAGATATCATAGATTCGTTATTGCATTGTTGTTGTTTGTTGGGGTGTTGTATTATACGTATTATATACCCAGGAAGTTCAGTTTAGACAGGACGGAGGGGAAGGGGAATGGGAATGGAAATGAGAGAGATAAATGGATGTCCTCGCCATCTATTTCTGGTGGTGGAGATAAGGGCGGTGTTGGAAGAGTGGGTGGGGGTGGAAATAAGGGACCGGAGGGGAGTAGATTAGGAAAATTAGAGGAGATGGGAACGGAGAAAGGAATGAGTGTACCTGGGGATGCGAGTCCGCATGATCAGATGGTGTGGATGAAGATGGAGGAGGAGAAAAGATTAAGGAAGGAGGAGGAGGAGGCGGAAAAATTACAAAGGGAAAAAGAGGAGGAGGAGGAAAAGGCAAAAGAAGAGGAAAATGAAAATGAAGCAGATGAAGATGAAGATACAAAGGAAAGTGCCGACGAGGAGGAAGAAGAGAATGAAGATGAGGGGGGGGATAATGAAGAAGAGGAAAATGATATAGAGACAGAATTGGGAGAGGTAGATGGACCCCCCTCCCTCCAATCTTTCTGCGAAAGTATCACTTTCCAACCCGGACTCTATCTCCAATGCCATTCCTGGGTCGGTCCCAATTCTACTTCCATATCTGGTGGTCTAAACAACGCTCGTAACCGCATCCAAACCTGTCTCCGCCTAGCCCTCGATCTCGGTTCCGGCATCATCATCCCCACAATCCAAACACAACGCCACGCCGAAGCACCCAGTACATATAGCGATGAAGCCGTGTGCGCAGACGTATATTTCGATATTGATTTTCTTCTCCAAGAAATGGGTTCTGCATGTCCTGGCCTAGAAATGCGACGATGCGGGGATGTGTCTGGGATAGACCAGGAAAGAATCACACAAATGGAACGTAGAGATTATCACGATGACAATTACCATATTGGCAAGTTTAAATCTACCGTAACCGAGCATTTGGAATCTCTTTCCCTCTCTTCTTTTTCGGCCGAGAATCCCCTCGTGGTTGGCTTTGGTGATACGATGAACTCATTCAATTATACGTATGACTCCGATCAAGCACTGCAGAAACAACTCTTCCGCACACTAAAATACAATCGGAAGCTTCTCGATCTTGGATCACAGCTTCTCGATACACCCGAGTTACGCGATGGGTATATCGGCATACATTTCCGTGGCGAAAGCGACTGGCCTCCAATTTTCGGTTCGCGAGAAGAACAAATGGATTTCTTCGCGCCGGAAATCGAGCTTGCATCCGCTGATCAAGGGGCTGCTGAGGGTATCAAGACCATATATATAAGCTGTGGCGACGAAACAGCGATTGAGAAGTTCCGCGAGCCACTTTCCGCACTGGGGTATCAGGTCTATGATAAATGGGCCTTGGTATCCTCCCTTCCCGACCTATCTTCGCAATTGAAAGAAATGGAATTCGACACCATGGCTATTATTGACTACGCGGTGTTGGTAGAAGCGAAGTTTTTTCTAGGGGTATGGATGTCGACCTTTTCGCAGACGATTTCATATGCGCGAACGGCGGAGGATGAAGATGATTTTTGGGAGACGTATATTACGCCCGGAAGTAGGCGGGACGGATTGGCGAGGGTGTGGGATAATGTTCCTGCTTTGAAAGGAGACGAGACAACCAAGTTATTAGTCGTTAATACAGGCGACATCAGCAATATGGATTCTTATCCCTGATAGCTGAGACTGTAGACTTTGGTTTGGGGTTTGAGACGCAGATAGCTGAGCATGTTTTCGCGTAATATGAGAGTTAGCCAATTTGTTCAATGGGCTCTCAGGGGCATGATGAATTTTGCATGATGTAAAACTATATACAAACCCCTCCCTTCCCAATTTTTCACGAGGGGCGGATCTCCTGATCCGGGCATTGGAGCCAATATATGTAGAACACATCAA
Source organism: Ciborinia camelliae (assembly GCA_025890175.1). Classification (NCBI taxonomy): domain Eukaryota; kingdom Fungi; phylum Ascomycota; class Leotiomycetes; order Helotiales; family Sclerotiniaceae; genus Ciborinia; species Ciborinia camelliae. The sequence continues at coordinate 1,571,890 of JANPYM010000013.1, forward strand.
GCGAGAAAATAGGATACCGCAAGAAATAAATTTGACATTATACTATCATATCATGGGTAGCTATCTACACTTTCTCCGTTCCCCAATGTACACAATGTCTTCCACATACGTCATATATAAATACTTCAGATATACTTCGACATATTCCGGTCAAGTGCCTGGATCTTAATGTCGGGAACGCCGGCTCTGGCAATGGATTGAAGCCTGTGCCATCGGAATATTAAACATGATATATTTTTTGTGCTCCGAAATTCACATTCATAGTGAAATGTGCTGCAAAAGGTAACCGGGCAGGGAGAAATCGTTGTTGCAGCTCCTTGGCTCCTTTCTTCCTGCATCAGACCTTGCCCGTGGACTTTGGAAGGGACAACGTGATTATCATCACTGATGGCCTAGTCAAAGGCATCAGTAATCACTTTATTGTCTATAGTCCCACTGGAAAGTGATCCACTCATCCATCAACAACTTCAGAGAGCTTTTTTACTCCTAAACTTTTTCTGTATATCTTCCTCTGTAAATTTTCGGGTCTTCGTCCTCAACATATCCGCCAGCTCCTTATTGCTCTTCCCAATATTTTCTCCTGTCGGAACGAGGCATCCGGCAAGATATGCATAGTCCTTCTGCATGAGTTTAATGAACAACATGATGTAATCGATATTTTGGAACACTAGAGCTTTGCCAGAATCGTAGTTATGTTTCCCTTTGAGGTAACTAAGTGGCTGGTCGCGCCAATGTCGAAGTGGGTTGAGATGATGGGCCGTATGCCAACCGTCGTTGAAACAATTTCGATTGCTCTAGGAGTACCGAGATAGATTAGATGAAGGTCCACAAGTGCCATGGATTTAGAGAATGGTTCCTTACCGCCACATCAATCAGAACAATGGAAGATCTATAGTCCGAATCGGGATCAATCTCATCAACCAATGCATGCTGACCCCAATTCCCTGCCATCAATCCAATTCGCATTTGCAAGAATGGTATCAACAACACGAAGAGGGTTGGCCAGAAGTTCAGCCTAGCCATCACGTACATACCCACATAAGAGCCAACCTCCCAGAAAAGTACTTCGCATGCCAGTTTGGTCTTCTTGGTACGGAAAAAGTACAACGGGAGCTCTAGCCAGACGAAGAACATAAAACGGCCCCAATACTTTAAGAAATCAATTATATCATCCCGTTGATACCGGAGAGTCGAAGAAAGATCATCCGGCCCATTACCCTCAACATGATGGCATTTAATATGGTGATAGTAGTATGAATGTAAAGTATGGCCCATAAGTGGTTCGAGAAGGTATGGAAAGGTTTTGTCGAGCCATGCATAGTTCTTAACTAAAACTCCGTTATTATGAATATGATTGTGAAGCATGAGCGTGAACGGTCCACAGTAAAGAGTCTGCATGATCCAATGGCAAAATCCGTGTATCAATGAGAATCGGTTGTATAAAATTATAGCGCTTGGGACCGACGTGGCGAGGTAAAGGATGATATGTGTGAGGAAGACAACGTCCGTTGGCCGACGGACCACTCCTTTCCCCCATTGTATATATGGCTGAAGTATATATTTGTATAAAGGTGCGGGGAGGCGTTGAAGATCTTCTTGATCCCAACTTGTAAATACTGTAGGTTCGAATTTCTCGTTGTTCTCATCGTTAAGTGCTTCTAGAATCGAAATTTGTTCGTCAATTTGAGTTTGGCTTTCTTGACTCATAGTATGGTCCGAGGAATTGGCTTTGTTCTTTTTTCGTACATCATTTAGTAACAACTCGAGTACTCTTCGATCGGGTTGGGTTAAGTTGGGATTCATGGCTTGCAGATCCATGATTATAGAGAGAATTGGTTGTTAACCAAAAATATTTGATGTCGTAGAAGACATGAATAGGTAAAGGAGATTTGTATTAAATCGAATCTCTCTGGGACCATAATTTTGAGATTGACCAGCAGATTGACCTACCTATCAATCTAGTAGTATCGTGAATCCCGTAACTGCCCCCCTTATTAAATCGATCAAGACCCACTGTGAGAGGATCAGGGTCTAATAAACCGTGTGATGTTTTCACCTACCACGCGTTTCTATTATTGCTTCATCTAGACTGGAAGCCCCTTTATATGCGTACTACACGTGCATTCGATATTATTTTCGCAGAGTTTATGACCGAAAACGGACGAGAAAGGATTCTAGGTGTAAACCTGTTAAATCATCATAACATCCCTCTAGGCCCTCTAGGGTTTGGAAGCTGTCATCCTTCAGAAAAGGGCTGTTTGCAGGTGTTATTGCATTGAATGCTATTGGGTGTCATTCATTCATTCCATCATGTCGGTAGCTGATACTGTACAGTCAGAATCATCACAAGAAATGCAGTTTAACCACCGAATACCAAAGTGAAAACCCGCGGTGAGAACTCTGCATGACTGCGTCAGAGGAGAATTGATTGAAGAAGTGGATTTCATTCCAAAACTTGGGCGTTAGTTGGTTCTCAATACTGGCGGAGAAATCATAAATGGTTGAAAATAATGGATACTTTTGAAAGGCTTCGACGCGGTCAGAGCTTAGTAAGGCGGCGCCCTTATAATATGCGGGACCTTCCGAAACCACCAAAATCGTGTGTACGCTGTACAGTTACCTAGGGTAGCTAGTTTATCCGCAGGTCTAGCGGGGCAATTGAAGGCTAGCTGACGGAAGCTAGAAATCCGATTGAAGCTTTTTGTATTTGTATAAAAGAGCAATAATTACTAGAATCTCTAATATAGAATGATGACACAAGTTGTACCAACAAACGAGCCAGCAGGGCCCTTATGATCGGTTGGCCGAAAAAATCATACCTAATATTCATCTTCGTACTACCTGTTTTACCAGCTTTCCCGGGCAAACCTATATGCATGCAATTGTGTATCCAATGACAATGGCTGCTGTTTGCTCAGCCCGCTCCATCACATCTATCAGTACATCTCTTAATCCACAGAATAGCAATGTCTAATCATCAATAATCCTCACGTATGGTAGCAATACCTCCTAATCATTTTCCCGTAGTCATTTTCTTCGTCTGTCGCTTATTTCTTATACTCCTCTGGGCCAACCATCAACTCCGGTCTAACCAGCTTATCAAAGTCCTCTTCACTCAAAGCCTTCAACTCCATAGCCGATTCCTTCAAGGTCAATCCCTTCTTGTGTGCGTTCTTGGCTACCTTGGAAGCCATATCATAACCGATCTTTGGGTTCAGGCAGGTGACTAGCATGAGACTGTTGAGAGCTTTTGTCAATACTTGATATCTTCATGCTTGAGAGGAGGAAAGAAATTGGGACAATAAGTAGACCGGTATACGCACGATTCTTTCAAGATACTTTGGATCTTCTCCTCATTGGCCTGTAGCCCAACCACCAAATTCTTCTCAAAGCTTCTCATTCCATCACTCAAGATTCGAATACTATGCAATAAATTTCTAATAACCAATGGTTTGAAAACGTTTAACTCAAACTGTCCGTTCATACCACCAATAGTTGTAGCAGTGCCGTTTCCAATGACCTGGGCACATACCATGGTAATAGCTTCGCATTGGGTTGGGTTCACTTTACCCGGCATGATGGAACTTCCAGGCTCATTTTCAGGGAGGGCGAGTTCTCCGAGACCGCATCGAGGACCGGATCCAAGGTATCGGATGTCTTGGGCGATCTTGAAGAGAGACGATGCAAGGGTGGTGAGGGAGCCAGAAGCTTGAACAATAGCATCGTGGGCGGCAAGAGCCTCGAATTTGTTAGGTGCGGTGGTGAATTGTGTTCCGGTCATCTTGGTAACCTCCACTGCGATAGCCTCTGCAAATCCCTTGAAAGTATTGATACCAGTACCTACAGCAGTTCCTCCTTGTGCTAAGAGTCGAAGGTGGGGAAGAGATGATTCGACCCGCTCGATACCATAGTCAAGTTGTGCGACATATCCGGAGAACTCCTGGGCGAGAGTAAGAGGTGTTGCGTCTTGCAAATGTGTTCGCCCAATCTTGATGATATTCTTTGCCTCAAACTCATCCACTTTAGCTTGAAGAGCATTTCGCAATGACTTGGTTGCAGGCAGCAGCTCGTTTTCGATTTCGAGGACTGCAGCGATATGCATAACAGTAGGGAAGGTATCGTTCGAAGAAGCTGACATGTTGACATGATCGTTGGGGTGAACTGGTTTCTTGCTTCCCATTGTTCCACCCAAGATTTCAATAGCCCGATTCGAGATAACTTCATTAGCATTCATATTCGACTGAGTACCAGAACCGGTTTGCCAAACGACGAGAGGGAAATGTTCAATCAACTTAAGATCTGCGACTTCCTTGGCGGCTTCTTGGATAGCTTTTCCTAGCTTTGGATCTGTCGATATTTCGTCAGCCAATTTCCTACCGTCTATCTCTTCTTTCATGTGGGCATACCCAGTCCAAATTGCATGTTGACAGTTGCAGCAGCTCCCTTCAAGATGCCAAAGGCCTTAATAATTGGGGGAGGCATGCGATCTTGAGGCTGGTTTATCTTAAAATTCTCCAACGAACGCTCAGTCTGAGCTCCCCAGTATTTGTCCGAAGGAACCTCTACATTTCCAAAAGCATCGGACTCGGTTCTTGTTTCTGCCATATTGTATGCGGTTGCGTGGAAATTTCTTTGCAGACGAGGAAATGAAGACTGGAAGCTTTTAGCCTTATGTGTCGAGGAAATACTGTTGCGGACCCGAGTCGCAGATTTGGTTGTGATGTTGATGGCATTCGCGGGGGAGGTGGAGGTAGTGAATGTACGAGCTATTGCCCGAGGCAACGGAGCTCGTAATGTGGATGTCCGAAGCATTGTTAATAGGAATCTAGTCTCAAAATACTACAAGATTGTTACAAAATCGTCAAGTTTTGATCAATTCCAATTGCAGTCTTAAGAACACTGGTGCTGAAATCAATTGCAGCTAAGAATTGCTTAGAGGTACTAGTGGGTATGGCAGGTCGAAAAAAATTGTGGATTCCAAAACTTTCATGGGCCGCCATGGATTGTCTTTGCGAAAATTATCGTCATCGGGTCATTCCGGTGATTCCGCTGTGAATACCACGGTACGCGCAAGGATTCTTACAAAATTACGATATGGGGCCCCGTCTCTTCTCGAGCTCTTTTTTTATTGGACCTTGTGATCTCTATCAACATATCAAGAAAATTCCCCTCGAAGCTTGAAGGCGCTAAGCCCAAAGAGTGCGTATTTCGCTAGCCCTGGAGATTCGCCAAGAAATTAGCTTATTAGTCCATAGTCCATTGATGGTCTCAGGTAAATTCAACCCCTTTAAAAGACCTCCTCTCTTAACGAGATTTGCTTCATCACCAGCTTCGAGTATTCTTATTCATAATGACAAGATCACCAAATTCACAGTGGAATATTAATTGTAGCATTTAACCACAAATTAACTGCCACAATACTAAGTCAACCAACAATAACATTAGAATCAGCAATTCGATACAAAGAAATTCGGATTTCCTAACAATACTGAGCGTGGTCGGGGCAGGTGAACTTCATGATGGGAAGAGATATGGTTGATCGGAATATATTGATATTTGATTCTATTATATATAAGACTTTCAACTTATCAGCTTCTTTCTTCATTGAAAAGCTAATGATAAGTGGTCTACCCCGACCATTCACGGGTATCATCCTGTACAGAATTTCCCTATACCCAAGCATACCCAAAGCGCCCTTCACCTTGCCCCCTTTTATGGTTTCTTTATACAATATTCTGGTACATAAATACACCCAATGTCCGTTGCGCCAATGCTAAACCACTACCACCAGATGGGCTAATAACGCCTTGAAGACCTAGATTTAAAACTCCGTTCCCAGCCGTAAATGTCATTCATGCATCAAGCTCCAATTGCTAGACATGAATCTAGCACCATATCCAACGCAGCTCGGTCTTGGTATTCTGCCCCTTCCCAGCCCCAATCTTCGATATCACTCATTGGTTCGTCGATGCCGTGTCCATTGACACCATTAGTCAAACCTATAATCTCGAGACCACCCATCTCAATGTCACCATCTTCATCCTCAGTAATGATTCTTCCTCCAGGCCCAAGTCGAGAAAATTCGTTCCAATCTTCCAATTCGCCTTCTTGATATCCGAACATGATTTGCTGGACAACGACTGGCATTTGGCCTAAACCACAATCGGCAATCTCAAGCGCGGTTCGTACATCGGCCATGCCGAGAGGGCCTCGTTCACTAGCTGCGCGGGCTTCTATAGGTAGCAACCCATTTTTGTCTCGGAGAACTTCGTTACGCATCGAAGACTCTTCTTCCCTTTCTAGTTGTCTGCGATATTTGTGTGTTTGGACCCAGGAGGAACCCCCACCAGTTCCGGCGCTACCTGTAGAGCCAGGCCCGTTGCTTCTCGTTTTACTGAATATCGATGATAGGACTTCTTTAATGAACGTTTCCGTCGCAACGGACATGAACTGAGCTGCATCTTGGACATGCCCATTGACTAAGCCTGTTTCATAGCATATGGGAAGCATGCGTGACTCGATCGTTGTCATGTCAGGAAATTCCCCTGATTCCGAGGCTAAAGGTAAAGTATATCTCTTCCGAATCTCCAAATCCCAATCTTGACCCACATGTAAGTACTACTGAACTTCCGAGGTTTGGCAGTTGTATTTGACTCACTCGTTTTGTTCAGCCCACCAGCACTGGCAGGTACAGAGTCTTGCTGTCTTGCAGGCTTCGGCCGGCGATGCCCTGTGAGCATCGTCGCAAATGCATCGAATGGGTCGAACTGTGAGACTATTTAGCACAAGTCCAATATAATTTCGCATGCGCAACATATTAGAAAGTCTCACATCATTTTGAGATAGATCCTTCAATCTTCTTCTGTCACGACTCGGTAATTGCATGACCTCTGTCTTGAGTCTTTGTTCGGCCGCATCGCCGCTAACCGGCTTGCTCCCAGCTCCTGTTGTCGGTTTATCATTTGCACTGACCCAGCTCGCCACGCCCTGATCAGGCATTTCACGAGTTGTGTTCGCATAAATGGCAGATATGAGTTGATTGTGGAGATGTTCGATTTCACCGGTATTTGTTACAAGAAAATTATCAATTCGGGACGAGAGTTCAATTTGGTTCATTTGCCCTGACAAAAACAAAGAATTAATATAAGTTTGAACATGCGTAATCATCGCCCCTTTCAAGAGACAATGACTTTCATCACATACCCATAAGAAATAAGCCAATTGAGTCTTTGTATGTCCCCCAATTCTCGCCAATGGCAGACTTGACGGCCGTGTACAACGGTTCAAGGTCGATGCGCGGGGGAACATGAATGAATTTTGCTGATTTTTGAACTGGAGTTGTCGCAGTAAGTGATTTTGTAGGCAAAACAGGAGTTGGACTCTTGTTCGTCACACTAGAGCGACTCAAGGCCGCTGGATCGATGTCGGGCATGATGATTGTAGGGGCAGTCCGGGCTCGCGCGACCACGCTCTCAAGGCGCGAAAACCTTGAATTTGCTATAGCCCATAAATAGAGCAACAAGGGAGAAATCTAGCGACACAATTCCAATATGCGAATTGTCAATTTAAAAGCGTGGTTGATGATTGAATGATGGTCGTTTCGCGCACAAGATAGAAGTGACGTTGTGAGAGTCGGGTGGCCTTGTAGCCTTATGTAATCTGGAGTTCTAGGGTAACCTACCTAGTACTATCACTAAACCCCCTCAAAATTATTGAAGTAATAAATAAATCATCGCGTCTGGTTTTCCTCAGCGCGTCCACTCCTTCAATTAAATCTCATGAAAGTTAACGAATCTATCTTTTTCTGAGGAATAAGAAGAAGTCGCAGATATTCAATTATCGCAACGATGCAATCATGTCCTCACGAACTACTCGTATCTCCACTGCTATTGATAGCTTAGTGCGTCGATTTCAAGTTGATATACCTGGAGAAGACCCTGCAGATGCGGAGGAAAGAGAAAGCAATGCTGCCGATTTTGTACGGGAAATTTTGAAGAGGTATTGGCTTTGGAGACTATGTGCGGTATGATGGAATGCTGATTTGGCAATTTATGTAGTTCAAAAACTCCAGCTGTTGTTGCAGATGTAAACCAAGCTTCTGATTTAATAAAGAAACGATTGATACAAACAAATCCAAGTCCGAATGAAGCTCTAAGGTTTACGAACCTCTATAGTCGGCTCCTTTCCATACCGGTCATTACACAAAAATGGGCGGTGCTTTACTTTCTGTATCAGCTAGGAGATCAAGAGCAGCTTAGGCCTTCTGGATTAACGAGCCCTTTTATGAGTCCAATAAAAAAGAAGAGATCAAGTAGGACTATCGAAGTTCAAGATACCGCAAGCGCTGCTCCTCTCAGAGATACACGTCGAAATCTCCAAACAGATGGCACATTTGATTCCCAAAGTCAAACTTCGCGAGAGGAGAGAGAATTCGACGATGCTTTTGCGCCTGTCGGGTTGAAGAAATTGCCGGAACGAGAAGGTGGTCAGCGGGATAGAAAAGAAGAAGAGCAGGCTTTTGCCAAGACACCAGTCAGCCAACGTGAGGGTGTCGCGTTAAAGACGGCTCTGCTGGCGGAAAATTATGTCGAACTTGATCCACCGGAAACCGCATTATTGAGGGACTTGCCATTCACATTACAAGGGTTATCTTCTTCAAATTTGCCATTTGACCCTAAGTCGAGTCTCAGACTACCACATACTTTACCCGTACCGATAATCTCCATTCTTCACACACTGGCTGAACCATCACTATTGTATAGAAGTCTGTCCAGTTTTGTTCAAACCAGTGACGGTGGTCTACTTGGTCAAAGTCTACGAGCTGCCATCGCTGGAGAGCTTAGGTCATATCTTGGACTAGTAGCGACGTTAGAAGGTCAAATTCGACGAGCACTTTCATCACTAGACGAAAATGAGCCAAGAGGAGGCATTGGAAAGGCAGGAGTTACTTTGAAGAGATGCGTAGTGTGGACCCGAGAAGCGACGATGGGCTTGAGATTGATGAGTTTAATAAGTGAAGAATCGAAAAGTAAAAAGGGCGGCCAACTCATTACATTAATCTATGGATTCTCCTCGTCGCACGGGGACCCAATGGTAGGAGCTTTTGCCGAACGCCTGTTGATTCATGTTACTCGACCGTTTTATGATATGCTTCGCCATTGGATATATGACGGAGAATTATCCGATCCATATCACGAATTTTTCGTATCAGAGCAAGACCCCAATGCGATTCAGGAAGCCAAAGATGGCAGAAGCCGAGGAGGTGCCAGTAGCGTATGGGAAGACAAATACAAACTGAATGAAGATATGGTACCAAGCATCATTACTCAGGATTTTGCTCAAAAGGTCTTCCTGATCGGAAAATCTTTGAACTTCATCCGTTATGGCTGCGGAGATTCTCAGTGGGTAGAAGAATACTCAAAAGATGCTTCAAAAGAACTACGATACGGTGATACCGCAACATTAGAGACATGGATTGACGAAGCTTATAAGACGACTATGGCTCGATTAATTCACCTAATGTCGGAGAAGTTCCACCTTTTTGAACATCTTAAGGCCCTCAAGAACTATATCCTTTTAGGACAAGGAGATTTCATTGCTCTGCTCATGGAGTCTCTTGCATCAAATCTCGATCGTCCCGCCGGTGCCCAATATCGACACACTCTCACTGCTCAACTTGAGCACGCTATCCGTGGCTCCAATGCGCAATACGACTCCCCCGAAGTTCTTCGCCGTCTCGATGCTCGCATGTTGCAACTCTCCCACGGCGATATCGGCTGGGACTGTTTCACCCTTGAATACAAAATTGATGCCCCTGTCGATGTCGTCGTAACCGAATGGGGTAACCGCCAATACCTCAAAGTCTTCAACTTCCTATGGCGCATTAAGCGTGTTGAATTTGCCCTTTCTACCACTTGGCGCAAATGTATGACTGGCGCCCGTGGCGTCCTCCTTGGATCACCCGATCCCGCCTTCCATCAATCCTGGAAGCAAACTCGTGGTGTCCTCGCAGAGATGATTCATTTCATCGCACAACTCCAATACTACATCCTGTTCGAAGTCATTGAGTCTTCTTGGGATGAACTCCAATCGGCGATTCACGAAGACGGTTGCACACTCGATGATCTAATTAAAGCACATACCAAGTACCTCAACGCCATCACGCATAAGGGACTTCTAGGCGCCAAGAAAAAACACTCAAACGACCTTGATGACAACACTTTCATGGTTCAACTAGGTGAGATACTTAGATTAATGCTCTCATACCGCGACGCAGTCGATGGTCTCTACTCCTTCAGCGTAACCGAATACTCTAAACGTCAAAACGCCAACTCTCCCTCCATCCCCCCCACAGGCACTACCACCTCCTCTCGACCCGGAACTCGCTTTGATGATTATCCTCCCTCCAGATCTCCATTCGAAAACCCAAATCCTGCACTCCTCAATCTCAATCTCTCCAATATTCAAGGAGAAGAAGAAGAATTCCCATTACTGGCGGAAAGATTAAGCGGGTTGGGGATGCAATTCAAAACTAGAATTTCACAGTTACTTGGGGATTTAGCATATCAGCCGGATACAGATATGAGGTTTTTGGGTGTGGTGATGAATTTCAATGATGTTTATACGGGGGCTAGGAGGAAAAGTAATCGAGAAAAAGAAAGGGAAAAGGGGAAGGGGAAAGCCAGGGAAGGCAGATCTGGGGAGGGGAGTGTTAGGGAAAGATAACCGAGAAAGATGATTGCGATGTTAAATAGAAGAATGTGTCTATGATGAGTGGACGACGTAAGGCGCATTTATTTTCATAAAATTTTCTTGTGGCATGGCGGCATAGTAGGGCGATTTGATAAGGATACCAATGATGGATGGAAGGAAAGCAGATAGGCTGCTAGTGGCGTTGGTGTGTTGATATATGATGATGAATATACATTTTTTAAACCCATTCTGTTACTGATTGCTGGCTCGTATCTCATCCCACCCGTTTCAACCCATCTCTATATCTATAACTTTTCAATTAGGACAATCGGTCATTGACGTTCCAATTTGATCTGGCAATCAATCACTAATGTTCGAATTTGTATTGGATATTTGCCAAGAAATAAGGTGTTTGTGATTGATAAGTCCCGCGAGAAAAGGTCAATTCTTGTTAAGCAGCGAATGAAAGCATACAGGACTCTCGGTGGGGTCTAACCCTAAACTCCTACAATATTGACTTAACTAATAACTAGTGGATCAAAACTTCAACGACCTTCAATATCCAGAAACTTTCACATCTGAACAAACACCCCCGGCTAGAGCTTTGGACGATCAGACAACAATGGTTTCTTAGCCTTTGGACCATGCGGCTGCATGTCGTGAACTTCCCAGTTCATGATCTTTAATGATTCTAATCTTGAGTGGTCCCACATCACATAACCCCATGATCTCAAACAATGTCTTATATCACAACAGGAAACATAATTTTCTCCATTGAATGCAGGATTCCATTGTCGAACAGACCAATGCCATGCTGAATTTGGTCTCTCCCTGCCTGTATGTTGTGGCTCCGGCAAAGTTTCTCGAAACCCGGGATCTCGCATGATTCGCCTGTCGCGCAAGTAAATAAATACTCCTAGGGTATCCGAAAGAAAGTTATGGGGTGCGTGGAATACCCCGTGTTCGGAAACCTCTTGTAACAGAAGGACTTTATGATATTCCGAGTTCTCGTTCATAACCTCCGATAGGAACTCAAAACCAAAACTCAACAGTTGCTCGGTCATTTCTTGATACTGACTATAAGCTAGATTCGTTCAGTTAGCTTCAGAAGTCCCATCGGAAAAGAGACTTACTTCTGTTTTTGGTCCTCGCTGCAGCCTTCTCCATAGTATCGCTTGGACTTTTGTCGCGGTATTCTAGCCGGACAAATAGTTTGTGGAGCTCAGCTGAACAGTCTCTAAATACTATATCGTATTGTCTGTAGAAAAAGTCTTTCATGCATATGATTTCCTCGACTTCCCATAGCTCAAACCTAGAGAAGAAAAGCTTCCCAAGTTCTTCACGGGGGGACTCCCAACTTGGACGATAGGAAGGACGATCTTTGCTTTCGGAGAAGAGTATACTAAATAGCTCCATTCTTATGATGCTACGCTGAATTCTGCACATCTCGGCTCGAGTTGGTAATGGTAGGTGTATTTCTTCTCCAGATAGCGGATGATGTGATAGCGTCGAATGAAAGAATGCCAAGGATATATGATGGAGAGCTGGCAGGAACCTTGATACGTAGATAAGTTCCGCGGGTGTAATATCGAAAGGAAATAATTCACCCATCCCTTTATCATACTCTCCAAGTAGCTCTTCCACGTCACTGAGCCATGATGGCCCACGCTCAATAACGGAGGCTCGCGCTACATATCGTGCTTCGTGGAGAATGGCCGGCGTGATTTCAGTTGCAATAACTGTCGCAAGTATATGTTTGCGTCGTCCATAATAGGCACTGTGGAAGAATGGAGACGAATGTGCGAGGCATTTGAGAGTGGCAACGTCAGGCGCAGAAAAGAGAATGAGCTCTCTCAACTCTACTGGGAGATTATCGAGCCTTGCCATCTTTTGTCTTTATTTTTCGTTCTGCAAAGATGAAGAAATGAAAGTTGCAAAGAATAAAAGGATCGTTGATATGGAAAAGTAGCATAGGCTGTGCGTTCGGTGAGCAATTGTGGCCCAATCTTGTATAACCTCTAGGGTTGTCTCGTAACTGAAGTCAGTGTGAATAAGAGTTATGAGTGTGACTCCTCTACATTCGCCCTCTGCATTTACTTATACATTCACTCTTCATCCATTGCCCCATTCTTCTATTGTCATATATCTCGACTCACCTCAAGTAAAATTGTCAAAACATATAACCTTAATAAGATGAAGTTGAAGGTACGTAGATGGATAGAAGTTAGAGTGTGTGGTTGATATATTAAATCGTTATTGAAGACTAAGTAATCATCGAATGTAGAAGTAGAATATAAAAACAAAAAGGCCAATGCAAATTATGCTGGTATCGTATTCGTAAAATGCCTCCCTGCATCCATCCGTCCTTCCTTCAATAACGCCACGCTATACCATATTTTTTTTTTGAAATCCTTGCTCTGCTCATTATCCCGTTCCTTCCGTTCGTACAGCCAAGAGCTTACTTGCAAACTTCGAAGTTCTGCAACTCAAACGATATTCGCAGCATCGCTATTATGATGGCCAATACCTATTCCTACAGGTTTGCGACCAATACCGGCACTGTTGGAGTATTCATTGTGTCTCATCTCACCACCCTCATTCATACCATTATGATGTCCATGCCCATGACCATAGCCATGATTATACCCGCCATATCCACCAGCACCATAGCCCTCACTCCCCCATCCAACTTGCCTGGTGAAGGTTGCATCCTCTAATTCTGCACCGGCACCAGTACCAGGAAAAGGAGTAGAGCGGTTCAATGGGATATGGTTGGTTCTCCAGTCCCAGATCGATGCATATACCATTCTGTAACCGGAGAATGCCATGACGGTTCCAATAATAGCACCAGCGAGACAATCATACCAGTTGTGATATTCATCAATGGTGAGTGCACCTGCGATGAGTGTAGCGCCGAGGATGGGAGCGTATGTTACGATGAGTTTCCACATGGCAGGGTGATAGTTGGACCAGACCTTAAGCTTAGCATTAAGATACAAGTACAAGAAAACGAAACCGGCAAACGCAGCAGTGGAGTGACCAGATGGGAAAGATTCCAGGGAATCGTCGATTTCATCTTCATCGCCAGTACAGATTGTTCGATCGTACATGATGTAGTTGAGACCATTTCCCGTTTCTTGTTGGGTGGTAACTGGAATATTTGGTTTGCAGACGGTAAGGAAATGAGGACGGAGACCACCGATGAGCCACTTGAGGAAGACTTGGAAGACGGCGGCAGTGATGAGGGAGTAGAGGAGCCCGATTACGGCATTGTTCATATCCCAGAAAGATCGAACACGGATTTGGACGATGAGGAAGACGGCGATGGGGACGAGAGAGGCAAGGAGTGCGGCTTCCCAGATAGGAACGATTTCGTTGCGGAGAGGCTGGGGGAATGGATGTTAGATTCTGTTTACCATATCTTTTATGATACAACGATTTGAATGAATAGTATACTTACATATGCAAATTGTGGGTAAACAACCTCTCCATCTTGGAAGTAGACTGGGAAAGATCGAGATGGGGCTGGGTGCGCCTCGTAAACACCAAGTCCAATAGCTCCCATAGCAGCCATAGTAACGATATCGAGCCAAGTGACTTTCAGCCACTGGCCAAAACTTGGACGTTGATTCATTGACAGAACCAATGGCCCTTTACCATGATGCTTCGTCTCATGAGTAGTAGCTGCTGCATTGGATCCAGGCCCAGTAGCAGCAGGCTCCTGTTGTCTACGTGAGAACATGCCCATTTTGAATGAGGTACCGAATATGTTAGTTGGAGGTATGAAGAATCCGACTTCAGTCTGTGGCTGAATAAGTAAATGGAGAGACGAAGTTGAGAAAATAGCTCAACAACTTGAAGAGCGATCAATACTCCAGTTGAATAGAATAGAATTTGAAAAGGATATCACAAGAGATCCATGAGTTCTCTTGAGGAAAGACCAAACTTTAATACTTTTCAGTCAACTCGCCCTTGGTAGAACTGTTTGAGATTTCACCTTGATTTTTCTTGATATAAACAAAGGGATGACCCACAAATCTACTCTACCTACACCTGCATTATGCCGGCATCTAATAGGTATTGAATCCCGGCTCACAACTAGAGGAAATAGACACTTGATGGAGAGAATTGAAGCTCCCGAGAAAGCCATACCATTTCACTCGTGTAATTGGTTGATTCACTTGCACGGATGATGACGTCAGTAAGCCACAATTAGCCACATATGTACTGTGCTGTCAAAAACCCGGGAAGTAATAAATGCCATACAATATTACATACGCCAAGAACCTTTTAAGGGAATTTCAATTTGCATGTTATGATCGTTTGTCCTGCTGTTCTAATTTTCGTGCGATGACAAGTTGGTCGATCTCTAGTTTGGGCCCTGGTGTAGTAGTCTTAGCTTCTTGGCTGCCACGGGAGTTTCCTTGTGTTAGCAAAAGCTTGTTGTCCGTAGTATCTAGTACCTGTTTGCGCAACTCGTTGAAACCTGTCAACGGTACATACCTACGCCTGAAAATGCTGTGATCAGATTCCACGTCACATCAAAAAGTTGGCCCAATCAACATCTTCAAAAGTCCGTCGTAAATTTTGTTTTTCATTAACGATTGCATAATTTTCCAGCCTCTCAACAGAATCTACATTATTTTAGCGCTCAAAAAGGGACTTCATATGATATCTTACTGCATTCAAAGCTGCATCGTCGCAAAGAGGGAATATGCATAAGTCCCTAAAACATGTTTTACTCTAAGCCAATCCCGCAACATCCCAAACTTTCAAAGAAGCATCTCCACCTACTGAAGCAACCTTCTTCCCACCATCAATCCAACGAACACCAGTAACGCCATCTTTGTGTGCATTGGGAGCCTGGACTCTCTTTCCTGGCGAGGCGAGACTCCAAACAAAGACGTTGGTATCGAGACTGCCACTCACGGTATGGGTTCCGGCTTGGTTCCAATCTGTAAAGAAGTGTTAGTGTGGTATGGGAAATTAGATACAGGGCAGGGGCTATGAGCGCGGGATTTAAGACATCCCAAAAAAAAAGGAAGCAAAAACTCACCAATGCTTGTAACTCTTGCCGTGTGGCCACCCCATCTATCCGTCTTAATTTCCCAACTAGTTGTATCATAAACATGAATCTTTCCCGAAGAGTTTCCTGCTGCAAGAAGATCTCCACTGGGCGAGAATTCTAATGCGGAAATCTGGGCTAGAGATTTTGTAAGTTTTGTTTGGGGAGATAAATTGTTTCCATCAACCGTGTAGATATGCACGACGTTTCTATCATCTCCCACTGCTACACTATCCCCGTTTGCTGAAATGGATGTTGGGGTGAAGTCCTTGGTTTCCACTGTGTTCACGAGGCTATCTTTAGAGAAGATGTCGATACCGTTTGCAGTAGCAACATATAATTTATCACCCACAGCTGCTACCCCCTTGGGTTGTCCGTTCAACTTGGCTGCCTCGCCGATAAAAGTGTTTCCAGGAATATCGATAGTTCGTAAAGTATCATCCCAGCCAACACTATAGGATTTATCTCCAGCGCTAGCCCAACTTGATACTTGATTAGTATGCGAAGAGCCTTCGGTAGCAGAGCCGATACCACTACCAACATCCCAAGAGCAGACCCGACCATCAAAACTACCTGTCCATAATGTTTGCCCTTTCTCTGTGTGGCTCGAGCCAATAGCTGTAATAGCTTTACCATGTCCCTGGACAATTTTTGTTGGTCTATCCGTTCCTTCGGCAAGATAGTTCAAGTCTCCAGCCAAGTTCAAACTGATGATCATTCCGTCATTTCGAGAAGGCCATACGACGCCGACCTGGTGATCTGGAATGCTGACATTTCCTTCTCCACCGAACCTCCAAGTTTGAACTGCCTTACCAGCTTCAACATCCCATAATTTAACCGTCTGATCCGCGCTGGCTGTAACTAATCTCTTCGAGTCCTTCGCCCATGATACACTGAATATGCTTCCTTTGTGTTCTCCCTCTCCAAAGTGTGCCTTGGTATCACCAGTCTTTCCGTCATATAATTGGATTTTGCGATCCGCACCCACACTTACAAGGTGGTTTCCGTCCGGCGAAAAGCCCACTCCGTAAATGTAACCTTTATGAAGCTCTCCCAACTTAGTATTGAATTTGAAGGGAGCTCCATGAAGGAACACCAAACTACTATCATCAGAACCAGTAGCAGCTCTGAGGGGCCTTTGCTGACGAATTGCAACAGAATTGATAACCGCAGAATGTCCGACGATTTCCCCTACGGTGTTTCCACTATCTGCAGTTATGCAAGCACCATAGCGTTCTCGACCATCTCCCACCGCTATTATACGTTGAGAATCTCCATCCCATGCAATATCATTGATTCTGCCATTTATAATATGATACTCTCCCTTAGTGTTGACCCCTTCTATGGAGTCCCAGACTTTGACAGATCCAGAGACATCACCACTGGCAATATAGTAACCGGAAGGAGAGAATCGTGCAACGGTAGTTTGGGTTGTGTGAGATGTATATTGTTTACTTAATGAAGGATCATCGATATTACGAACAAAAATGGATTTGCCAGACTAAAAACAAAAGTTAGGACTTTACTTGCATTAGAAATTCAATATATATACGTACGGCATAAGCAATTCGCTCCCCCTTTGGATCACAACTGAGCTGTGTGGGACGACCACGGATCGTGGAGGGTGAGGCAGCAAGGATCTTATCAATAACGATAGACATTTTGACTTATATTGACTTCAACCAAAGATTGGTAAGTTGGAATCTGTGAAAAGAATTTAAATCGGTTTACAAAGGAGGTTTGTAGTATCCACGATTTCGAGAACTTGGAGGGAGAGACCACGAGGCTGAGGGGGATAAATAGTGGGGTTGGTACCTCAGCCACAGTTCTGGTAGACACCAGCCTTACCTATACGCCACTCGTGTGTGTCTACCTAGGTAGGTAATAGGTAGGTAGGTAGGTATTTATGGGTGTCAATTAGCTATCAAATATCAGGCAACGGAAAAATGAATACCTGTAAAATGACCATAATTTTCTGGTCCTCATCGCAGATGGATATTTATTGCACCTTGCTGAATTTCTTACGAAGAATACAACTCGGTCTTGTAAGATCATCCCCAATCTCCAAACCCATTCTCACCCATCAGGGAGAACAGCAGTCCGGACTTATATTCAACGGTGATTAAACAAGATGTTTGTCCCATATGATCCCGATGGAGATTTGGTTCTAGTTCTCACCCGGGAACCAGAGTGGGAAGACACAAATGACGGAGCAGATTCAGGGGCGCCAGCAGAATCACCATCAAAAGAAGACTACTCGGAGAATGATTTTGCAGCGAATAAACCTGGCGATACCAGCGAAGATGTACATATGTTAGTCTCATCCAAACACATGAGTCTTGCCTCTCCCGTATTCAAAGCCATGCTTCAACGCAGCAATTTCAAAGAAGGTCGAGAACTAGCTTCTGTTGGCAAGGTTAAAATTTCTCTTCCTGATGATGACCCCGATGCTTTTGCTATTTTGATGTGTGTTATACATGGTCGGACAAGGAGTGTTCCTCGTGAAGTCGATCTAGATATGCTATCGAGGATTTGTACCCTGGTTGATAAGTATCAATTACATGAGGTGGTGGAAATTATGTCTGATAGATGGATATCCTTGCTTGAATCCGAATTACCCGAGGAATTTACGGATGGTTTACTTCCATGGCTCAGTATTTCTTGGGTATTTGAGAAGTCAAGTATCTTTAAGGAAGTTACAAGGATCATAGAACGACAAAGTAATGGCAGGATTGGCCAGGACCGAGATGATATCCCAATTCCAAAGAGGGTTCTTGGTAAGAAAGTTCTGTCTCCTGAAGTCCCAAACACATGACTGACACGCGTGAAGATGCAATCCAAGAACGAAGATTAACCGCAATATCTAACGCTTACTCCACAGTCGAAACCATACTCAACACCGGTAAACACCACTGCACTGCACCTCGCAAAGATTCTTTTGAATGCAGTGGTATGGTCCTAGGAACGCTCCTCCAAAGTTCCACAAAACTAGGCATATTCCCCGTACCGGATCTTACAGACACAAACCTCACATTCAACTATGTAGTCAACCAAATTCGCAAAGTGGAAGTGGTCGCTCTTTGTGATAAGATATCACCATTCAAGGGGTTCGAGTATCATCATTGGTCCACTCATGGCGTTAAACAGGCTATTGATACGGAACTGGCGAATCTTGAGAAGAGGTTGTGTGGATTGGAGATGGAGGATTTTAAGAAGGTGAAGAGAGCGAAGGGGGGGATGAAGCTACCGGCGAGGGTGAAATCGAAATCGAATAATCTGGATATAGCACAGTTGTCACTTATGCCTTCTGCTGCATACCATGACATTTCTGAGATGGAAGGGTTCTAAATGCAGGGCTTTACTTACACACTTATTATTTACATACACTTCACCACTGCTGTTACATCTCATTGGCTTTCATTCTTTCATATCTTTCCTTAGGCTTCGAAAACTTGACTACTAATTTCAAGTGAATCTGTTTTACCAATAGCTAGGCCAACGATCTGATGCCACGGCTTGCGTTATTTCTCAACTTTAGATTTCATCTTCCTTCTTACCACCCTCAACCTCCACAACTGCCAATACAATATACATATCGAGTTAACTTTAGTTCTCTTGAAAAATATCTAACTCTCCATCATTACTTTCTATTATCTACCCATAACCTCCAACCCTATTACAATGGCATTAGCCACACCCGATGCCCCAGAGAAACTTGTATTTGATACCAACGGCGACGTCCTCTTCATCTTTACTCGAAGTTCTGAGGGCAATCAGAAATGCAAAGAATCACCCAGCAAATCGGCATCGTTGAAGAGAAAAGCGTACGTGCTCCCTGAAGTATCTTTTAATTGATTCAAAACTGACTATAAAATCAGCCCTGATGATACTTCCAAGACGGTTACTATGCTTGTTTCTTCAAAGCATATGAAACTTGCATCGCCTGTCTTTAATGCTGTGCTTGGTGATAACAGATTCAAAGAAGGAGCCGAATTGCTCGCTGAGGGCAAAATTGAAATTGAGCTGCCTGAAGATGACCCCACTGCCTTTTCGATAATGGCACAGGTCATCCACGGACGTAATTACACAGTATCTAAACATGTTACCTTCGAGCTGCTACTTGAACTGGCAATCCTTACGGACAAGTACCAGACGCATGAGATTTTGGGTTGCATTTCAGACATATGGGTCGAAAATCTTTTAAAACACACCTCTATTGGTCCAAGAAGACCTTCCTTCACACCGGCAACCATGGAATCGTACATCTTTATCGTGTGGGTCTTCCGTGAAAATCGAGTTTTCAGTAACATGACAAAACTCTCAATTCTCAAAAGCGATGAAACTTTTGGTAGTCATTTGAACAATCGCTTTTATCTTCCACCGTCACTCATAGGTATGAGTACCAAAAACACCAAAAACACCCCAGTACTAATCAATTCGCAGATGCGATAAAACTCAAACGTGCACAAGCTTTTGTTAATATATTTGCTGCCCTCAGCAGCTTTGCACAGCGAGGGATTGAGCCTAAATCGTACTGTAAAGATTCCCTTGACGTCTGTGATCTCATAACTACCGGGTCTTTCCAGAGGAGCGCCTCACTCAATGGTTGCTGGCCAGTCGCCGCACCACCTTACGCTGGTTTGACAGTAGAAAAAGTCTTTCAAAAAATCATGAAAATCAAAGTTCGACATTGGTGCGGAACAATCGTCCGCGATGGAGTCTACGCCTCCGGACTTCCCGATCCTGATTGCATTAACAGAAAGATGTTCACGAAGATGAATGAGGTTCAAATCAAGGTCATTAAATCGACGATCACTGGTCTTGAAATCAAGGGTTTTCAGCACGAGCCAAAAGGAAAGTCGATATCTCTACCGAACTCTGGATCGTAGCCGATCGTTCTGCATGAATGAGCAACTTGACATCTGGATCAAATACTTACTTACGTCACTGGGTTTACGGCGATAGGACATTATGGAGGTACATACAACAAATGACCTTGGGGAAACATACAACGAACGGATTTACATGGCGATTCACAGAATACGGGATTGAGAATCATGGAGTTCACTTCATGAGTTTTCCAAATCTGTAACGAAACTACTGGGAACTATTATTATGGGCCATCCAGGGGGGAAATATTTCAAGCATAGCATACATTTACTCAAAAGTCTTTACTTCTAAATTTTCAAATTCATCAGTCAGATCAACAGCCGAGGAATATCCCTTAGCATAGGGGAGTTCCAACAAACGAAGTCTCATGTGAACTCGAATGTCTCCTTTTATCCTTCCTTTCTATTCATACTAACTACTTCACTTATGTCTTTGGTAGTCCTATCCTATCGTATATTCTTATATTGATTTCTCTTCAACCCCATCTCCTCTATCTTCCGAAATTTTCAAAACTTCAGCTTGTCCTCCCCTGCCCTGTACTATTGCCTCAATATCCCCCAAAATATTTCGTAAGCATCATAAGTTATAACATCTCCTCTTCTTCTACTATATAAACTCGCGTGATCTTCTTCACTAAAACATATCCATCGGATACGGCCAAGCTGGCGAGTACTCCATCTAACAGCTATCCGGCTTCCAATTCACCAACCTATTCTTGATATGTCGTCCGAGATACATACATATCTAATGTCATTAACATTGCACAATAATATCAATCAACTTAGATGTATATACACAGCACCGCATAATATCACCACACAAACTCAAATAACCATAAAAATATATTTCATAATATCTCCATTTTCTATTTCAAAATCTACAACCTGGTAAACCCTCCCTCAGGAGGCTGCAACCAATTCCTCTCATCATACACCGCGTCCTTCCCCTCAATAACATGAAACGTATAAATAATTCTCCCCTTCGCACTCGTATTCTTCTCACTCTTATGCAACAAATTCCCATGAATAAGTACCAAATCCCCCGCCTTAACTTCGCCCATCACATAACTATCCTTTCCCTCCACATCCTTCTCCCTCGTCTCAAGCCCTCTCGGAAACTTGCCCCCTTCATTCTCCACAAACTCCGTCCCACTTCCATCCATCTTCCTAACCAGCCTCTTATTCACGCCCTCCCACCTATGACTCCCCGGCAAAAAGCTCAAACAACCATTTTCCGCCGTCGCATCCTCAAGTGCATACCAAAACCCCAATGCGCTAGGTGGATCAGTGTATAAAAATGTGCTGTCTTGGTGGGGATTGACGGCCCCCCCTATTTCGGGGTTCTTGCAGATGACCATTGATTGGAGACATTGGGGTTGTTGGAAACCGAGGGATTTGGCGATGAGGGAGGGGGAATGTGTGGATTGGGAAGAGAGGAGAGAGGCGAATGGAGGGGAAAGTGTGTGCAAGGAGTGTCCGATTTTGTTGATGGAGAGGTGTTTGGGCCTTAGTAGTTCGCCTGTTGGGGAGAGAGCATCTGGGGATTGGTTGTTAGTAAAGATTATGCTTCGGCTGTATTCGTGTATTTCTAAATCTTAGATGTTGATGCGCTTGAGTAACGTACCCTCTTCGAAGAAGAACCGAATCTTATCACCGCTCTCTAAAAAATAACTATCTCCCACATGTTCTGCATTATCTCCTTCCCCGGTACTAAATTTCGTCATAGGATGATCTTCCAGTGAGAAGTTATTCAACATAGAGTGTGTTTCAGAGAGAAGGGAGGAAACTATTTCTGGGGAGAGGGCGCCTGGGATTATCAAATAGCCATCTTGGTTAAAGGTGTCGAGTTGCTCTTTTGAGAGGCCCCTGGAAACTGCCGGAGGAGGTAATGTGTGAGAATGTGCCATTTTTGCTTGACTTGAGTGGAATTGCTATTGCTGAGAGATGGGAGTGAGGGAAGCTTTGAAGTTTAAGGAGATGGATGGATTTCCTTATCGGATGAATGACCCCTCACCGATAAGCCTACCTTAGCTAAAGTACTTCGGGACTGCCCGAATACCAAAGCTTCCAATTTTAAAGCTTCGGATCATGAATCAAACTGTTGAAATACCTAGGTAGGTAGCAACTAAGTGTCTCCATACCGGTGTATCCTTCTTATGAGATCTAGGACACTGGGTAGTACATGGCAAGATTCAAGTAGTAAAAAGTAGCAATCACATCGAAAATGCCAACAAAGAAAAACAGAAATATGGAGCATAACTTTTCTTGATGACTGGTCGCAATAATATGTGGCAGTCAAGCTTCAGAAAGGAAACATCACTCATTATTCGAAATACCTATATAAAACGCCCCCTAACCGTTATAAAACGCCCCCTAACCGTTTCTATTCCATACCCACCCGCTTTTATTAATGGTATATTTCTGTCTATCAAAGTAGACGCTGTCTGTCTAACGTCGACTCGGAGTGAACAATGCTGGCTGACCTAAGAGCCCGTTCGGATCGATTTTTTAATTTGTTGCCAATATAAGATTAGGGCGTTGTTAGGCGATCAATTTTGTGGTTTCACAAACGATGTTGACAACATTTTGTAAGCAAAAGTTGATTAGATCTTTATTAGAGATTTGGCGAAATTATTATACAAATTTGAACATTTTGTAATAATTGTAAATCTACATTTTGTGAAACTGATGTTGCGAACATTAGCATTCGATAAACCGCATTTGTAGGTCATAATGCTACAATGATATTAAAGTTTTACCATACTAACAACATTCGCATTCGATTTGGTTTATGTAGGCTACAAATATAGGCAACATCGGTTCAAAAAAGCAATCCGAACACGCCCTAAGCAGGCAGATATAGAATCTGCATGAACCAATACTCAAAAATATTACGGTCATTGAGCGAAAACAAAATGGAATAAAAAAATAAAAAAAATGATAGTCTGTTGCTGCGAGAGGGGTTCGAACCCTCGCATCTTTCGATAATGGTGAATTCTGCTTCGTGAGAAGCGTCTTAAAACCATCGCCTTAGACCACTCGGCCATCGCAGCTTGATAATGTTATGATTGTTGATGACGATACGGCATCTATTTAGTATTATAATCACTTTTAAAATATGTGGGCTATGAAACAAAATCTTCCTGGTGGCGGGGCGACAATGACAGGGATTTGAATTGGCGGAGCGGGGCGTCAACATCATAAGGGTGGCGCTGATTGGCGGACTGTCTTCAATAGGTGAGTATGGCACCTGCTCTTCAAAGTAACCAATTTCAAAACTTATTATATCGCAACTCATCCCCTCAGCATCAGGATCATGCCTCACAATCACAACTCTATTGCTTCGACTCACCTACAAGCAACTCAAATAACAGTATTTCTCAAGCACAGCTGTTTTTAACCATCATTTTCAACATCATTTATGTTGTCCAATCAATCGAATCGAGTAAGCACCTACGGTATCTATAATTGAGACCGATTCATGAAGGGCCAAAGTTGTTGTACTTTAAAAGCAAGCTATCGGCCTCGATATGTTATTTGAAACCAAACCACTCTCTTAATATCCAATTTGGTAACCTGAACGGGTGAAACAGTTTTTAACTGATTTACAAAAAGATTGTTTCAATTCGAAAGCTCAAAGGTTAATCCTCTGTTTAGATCTGCTCCAGCTATTCCTGAAGCCATGAAAGAAATCGAATCTTTTTAGCCTGTTGTTTGAGCTGTCAAATTCCACCTCAAAGTTCCCAATATCCAGTAGATATACTCTCTACCGTAATACCGCAGAATATTATCTCATCATTTCTTTCGATTTCGGATTATTCCGATGAAGAAGCAGGTTGTTCATGAAGCCTTGAACCAAGCATGGAGAACATTCTTCGTGTAGTCTTTGAAGTTTTCCATGTGCCATTTCTTTAATTATCGATGATGTTTTGAAGTGCCGTCTAATGGAGTTTGTCCTCTGCAGAGCTGGAGGTCCATTAAAACAAAGAGAACATTCTTTTGAGAAGAATGCCGGAAGAAATTATACGTTCTAGAAAGTTACTAGTCTGCGATATTTGTTGATATCTTTCATGACCGATCGGCTAGATTTTGCCGTTGGGGTGAAACATCATCTATGCATTGGTCACCATAGCTAGCGATTTGTTTGGCCTTGATATTGTGGCACTATCAAGACGGAACTGCGAGCCTTCATTGGATTAAATCGGCCAGAAGCAGGGCGAAACGTTCTGAATCTTCTTGATCTCCCAGGGCTCAGCTGTAGTGTTTCTCGTGTGATGATCTTGGTTGCCTACCACTGTAGGAGCAGCATAGCTCAATGCGGTATTATTATTTGCTGAACTCAACCCTTTTCC
>JANPYM010000013.1:1596897-1680206 GCA_025890175.1 Ciborinia camelliae
CCCCCCCCCCCCCCCCCCCCAAGAAAGCATGGCCTCTAGGCGAACGATCCTGACCACAAACTAGTCCTCCCAAGAGTTAGTCATCGTGCTTACCATTGTCATTGTCTTTTTTGTCTACCGTCCGTAGTAGTGGCATGATTCGATGTACTTTCGTTTGTACCTACACCTCGAATTTCCTTGAAAAACATGGCTAAGAGTATATCCATGATCTTTCACTCTCTAAGTGCTATAGTATTAACCGTACAATAGCCTTTATTTTCAACAAATCGTAGTAGTGGCAATGTCCCAGGACTCAATTGCAACACTCTCATTTGCTAAATCGAAATATTTGACCGAAATTTGCCCAGGAAACTCTTTGTAAGGCTTTGACAGATCAAATTTGCGGATAAAATCGTAAAATAGGCACGGAAAATACCATGGGCAGCCACTATAAATAGGACATGACTCATTATATATACCTACCTAGAGATCTTTATCACTCAAATCCACTTCTCCAAGCAAAATTGAGATCGCTTCGTGTATATTTTAGCCTCTTTCATTGACGACAAGATGATTAAAATTGATCCTCATTGGGATTCCCTCCTTGCGTCTTTATCTCCCAAGGTGCTCAAAACTATCCCAGCTTTGAGTCCCCCTGATGGCATTCAATCTAATTTCGACCATCCGTATAGCAGGGGCTACGTTCTTGTCACTGTCAGTTCTATATTGGTCAGTCTAATGATAGTATGTTATGCTATCAGGGTATATACGAAAATAAAGATTGTGCGTAGAGCACAATGGAGTGATTGTTAGTGGACGCCTTGCTCGGTGTTAGATCTAAATAAAGCTGACTTGGAGATTTAGTTACTCTACTGATATCCTTCGTGCGTGGCATATTCTTGATCATCTCTACTGTATATAATACTGATTCATCTACAGCTTAGTGCTATTTTGCTCTATGTCACTACTACATTATGTATGTACACTTCTATCACATATCAACAGTCGGTTAACTTTAGCAAGCTGCCACTCCTGGTGGGACCGTCGGTATTCATCAATGGGACAATTCCTTATTTAAGGTATTTAATCGACGTAATCTAATAGTAAGTATTATTTTTCGTTGCCTATGCATTGCCCTTGAAGCCCAGCACTCACGCAAACTAGGTAATGTATATACCCACGTTTGCCGTATCTTTGTCCCTTGGCTTTGTGAAGCTTTCCATCTTTCTCGTGTATCTTGAGACGTTTGTTGGATTACGTTGGATGAAAATTGCTGTCTATATCGGTGCCACGATTTCTTCCATCTTCTATCTCCCTTTCACACTCGCTCAATTATACTACGGAACGCCGTTGCACGGGGAAACATTCGCAGAACATATCTTTACAGATCGCAGTATTAAAGGAACACAGTGGTCCGTTCCTATGAGTTGTGTTGGGCTAGGAATTGACTGCTACCTCTTTATCTTGCCTCTTATTGCGGTGAGTAGGCTGCATCTTCCAATGCGGAAAAGGGTGGCAGTTATGTTAATGTTTTGTGTCGGTTCACTGTGAGCGTCAATAACCTCCTTCATATACAAACTCAATTTATAACATGTGAATGATAACAGAGCCATCATGGGGTCTACTTTGAGCATCATCTATCGTGTGAACTTCAACCAGAATGATGATATCACCTTCAATCTCCTCAACGTCAATCTAGTGTTGTAAGCAGAACCTTCATCCCGTGGTCTTGCATTATTTTTCTACAAGGCTAATGGCGATGCAGAACCGTTGAGCTATATATCGGTATCATGATATGCTGCTTCCTGCCGATGCGAATATTCTACCGCACATACCGAAAGGGGCTTTCAAAGGCGGTCTTAGTTTTCACATCCTGTCTGTCTGGGTGCTGTAGAGTAGGCTCAAAACCCACCACATATACCGCAAATCGCATAGATAACGAAAAACAAGTTCCCCCTTTTGCACCACCGGCGCGGGCAAAAATGAGGGGGCCAAATCTTTATCCAGATCTTGATGTGACGAGTCCTTCAGATCTTGAACGTGGCGGTTTGAGTGGCAATTTGAATAGTGGTGGTTCGAACAGGGCTATACAAACAAACCATAGTGGAGTTGCTCATTCAATCCCTTCGAATGAGCTTCACTACTGGGCTTGAGATATATGACTGGTGTTCAGAGTCATGATAAGATGGAATATGTTTGGACGTGAATGGAAAGACGCGAATAATAACCGTACGTGACAATTCCATAAACAATCACGGAGGCACTTGATGTAAGAACTAGTCAATTCAAAGTTGAACGATCTCAAATCGGACTCCAGTCCGGACTATTGGACATATTGAGTGCAGATGGGATTGGGATAGGGGTGATCCTAACTTGAGGTTCTTAAGCAGGTATTCTCACAGCATGCTTTTTATCGCTTTAACGCGAGGAGGCTTGTAAAGGGGCGCGTGTAGCATATATATAAGAAGTGTTTGAGGTGTTTGGGCTTCGACACCCTGGACAAAAGTATAGTGCTAACAAGACGGGAAATTTGTATGGAATTCGGGTTCTTTTTTATCTAAGAAACATAACCCAGTGGAGAAATTCCATAGTTTCCGCGAGAGTCCAGAAGATAGTAATTAGATGGAGAAACATATGTAACGGACCACAGGAAATAATATTCAGGGCCCACTGTTACCATTCAAAAAACAAGGAAACCTTTTGATTACACACATACAGCTGTTTTCTATAAGGAAAGCTTATGTTGGTGAATTTTAGCTACAGGATCCCGCGAAAATGGCGCTATATGGAAAGTTTTACCGAACCAGCCTTTCCCCTTTATCCATTCTCCCCCATTCAAATAAGAAGCCTGGGCCCATTCAGAATCAATCCCCTCTTCATATCACTCCCATGAATAGCTCAGTGCAGACCAAGAAAATCCTACTGCTCATAATAAAATCGCGACATAAAGCGTATGGATCTGAGAAGCGAAGATACCCGTATTTTTCTACATTATGGGGTACTTAAAAGAAATCTTCGCTTAATAGTCTTTTTTTGATGAAAATCCACTTTTGTTCAAACACAATACAATGATGAAATTAAATGGTGCTGATGAGCAAGGAAATGGTAGCTGGGGAGAAAAATGAGGAGTTGGGGAAATTGTCGAGGAAGAAGGGAATCTAAGCGTGTTGTGAGGGAAGCTGTGATTAAGTATGGTGCCACAAGAAAATGTTGTTGGAGTTGTCAAGTCATGAGCCGGTTGTAAAGACCAAAAACGCATGGAAGATAGAAGCGGGCGTTGCAGTAGATGAGATTTCCGCAATGGTGATGCGTAATCAATATCCTGTTTCCCAAATCGACGTGTGCTGTCGGTTGATAGAGGGTGTGCAGGTTTCCGTCTTCTGCAATCTATGACTATACATTAAGATGTGTTAATGAACGTCGTGTTCTCAGGGCAATCAAATAGGAAAGGGGGGTTGAACTACCTCCTGCTAGTCAGCCGCTCTTCTCCAAAAATCGCTGTCATTGTCGATATCGTATTCACCAAAATCACTATAATTATAGTGATCATGATCATTGTCGAGAAACTCGTCAAAATCGCTTCCAAGCACATCGAAGTCCGACACTTCCACACCTTCCGTTGTGTTGACTGTCCATCTATTCTTGATTTCTTCATTTCGAATAAAATCACTCGGGCCCTCCTCGTACACCTCGACAATGATATTTTGCAGGGATGAAATGCCTCTGAAGTGTGCATCGACCAGCGCCAAAGCCTCCACAACAATGTTGAGATTATCAAGTCTATCGAGTCTAACCTCCATTTCATAGGTGGTATTTAAGGATGTTTGAAGCGTATTCAATCCGGTGCAGTCACTCTGGAGCCTCGCCAACATGCGAGAGCTATCCTCCTCAAGGGTAATATCATGAAGATCCAGATGGTCGAATTCGGGAAAGTTGATACAGATGTACGTGATACAGCTTGCGTTGATGCGACCAATTCGGGCGAGGAATGACTCAATGTACTCAGTGTCGCACCAGCTAAGATCGAAGCGATTCCGTGCGTAAAGGACAAAACTGGCTTCGCCATAGATGGTTTTGTTTGCACGAAGAAGCCCGAGAGTAACCTTTTCTCGACGTTGGAAGGTCCCAAATGCACTCAATGAGAAGGGGCTTTCAACCACCAGGAGTTGCTCGTATATATTATTGCGGAGTTCGCTGGGAAGACTGAGGAAGTTTGCCGACATATCAGCGGTGGTGGGTTCTTAATGCCCTCTCTGTTTGTTGGAAGATGTATTCAAAACCTCTTTTCTCTCAAGCTGTGAATTATAGAAGCGATATAGAGAGGCTATCTAGATATGCTTCCAACAACTTTTGCTAGGGCAGAGTTGAGATGTAAATAACCAAGATTCAACCTAGTAATTGCTGATCTGGAAATGCCTAAAATGATTCCACAAACGCAAACAACCACTAATGAATCAGGTGATGAATTAGGCTCATGTCGAGGAAGCAAATAGGCCCAAGAGATGTCGGGTTCTTGAATGGTCAGTTCGGTTTGGGACATTGGGGATCGGCAACTCTGTATCTCTGGATACCTACCAACAAACGCGCACGTTGCCGTCGGTGAAACTGCAATTGGCGGGGGATTCCAGAAAAAGAAATAGATTGCATCAGCCACAAGCCTCACATCTGGTACGACCTCATTTTACTAGCCGCATTCCTAGGTACCCTTCCCAGTCCTCACACAAACTCCCGTCACCACCCTATCAAGTTACACACCAAAATCGCTCACCCCTAATTTCCTATCTAGCAATGTAACAACTCCCATGCATGAACCCGTACACCTCGGGATTTCCACACACCATCGATTTTTGCCCCATTACCACGAGCCAGCCAGCCAGCCAGCCAGAAAGCAAGAAATGCCGTAGCTTGGGGGTGTACATACCTCCATATCTCATTGATATAGAGGTCAATGCCGAGGCGCTGGGAGTTCTGTTTGCACATATATTATCACTGCAGAATATCTGGCCGAGGCTCACTTATCGATCAAATTAGATTTACAGTGTAATGCATCTATGCATCTGTAGATCTACTGTACCAAGGAGCTTTAGGACAGAATCGTTGTATGGTAGACCGACGGGAAGCTGCATACCTATGTTAGTGAGTTCCTCAGGTGGGCCTTGGCGCCATGATGAATCCAATGCAAGAAACTGAAGTATAACTAAGATGAGAAGCAAGTTTTCATTAACCTAACTCCTAATTTCTAACCATTCATTCACATCAATTAAATCCAATCCAATCCATCAGTCGTATACGCATAGATTCATACAGCCGCTCCAAGAATGCTCAAAATGCAAGAACAACCTGTATCAAAATGTACTACTGTAAAACACAGGTCTCCAAATTGTTACCAGAAATATATGATACCAAGAGTAGCAGACTAGAAACATTGTAACCATATTAATGCGCTGTGGCTTCGTAGGAGACTTGTCCAGAATACAATTATCCCGAAATTCCTCCGTATCGTTCACTTGGTATGAGTTCGTAGCCATCTTCAGGGGCGAAGACGAATGCAGAAAGGGCAATGCATCCAGCAGAAACAATGGAGATACACCAACTAATAGTGCAAAGGATCCATCCCTTGTCCAGCTTCCAACCCGGAAAGAATTGCTCATCGTGGTCATATAGATATGCCTATCAATTGTCAGTATCGTCTCGCCCCCTACCCCTTCATTTCCAAAGTAAACACAACATACCACAATACTCATACTAGCGGCCTGAACCACACCCACTGAGACCAGCATGAAAACCAGCATCTTCCAACCAGTCTCTCTCTTCTGCTTGCCACCTAGAAGCACAACGACATACGCTACCAACGTAACCAACTCTACCACGGCTGCAAAAGACATCAGGAATCCGACCGACCGCCACATAGAACAGAATCCTCTATCTGGCCCCTCACAATCTTCCGGTGTAGGGAAATGAGATGAGTGGCCGGTGAGTGAACTATAGCTGCGATGGAGTCCTATAGTTTTCGTTATATGATTTCCATTCGGTGTCGTTACATCCCATGTAATCCAATCGGGTATGAAAATTGATACGAAGGTCATCGTAGTCGCTATATATATCAAGAGATCAGCTATTATCCTGTGCGACTTTTGTGATGAAAACGGGAGTAACTCAAACGCCAGACTTGATAAAAATAATTTGCAGAGAGAATATAATAACATACCAGCGACAAAAGCCGCGAGAGCAACACCGTAAACGATAACTCTCGTCATTGTGCTGTAGATATGCCCAAGATTACTTTCGCAACCTTCCTAAATTCCACCTCTCCTTCAATCCAAATGTATGTTCCAGCTTCGTCTTCAAGTATTCTGTATCAAAGGACTCGTCTTAGGTTTAAGATGTATTAAGATGAGAGACAGCGAAAGTCTCTGAAGAACCTAGGGGTGATGAGTTCGAGTTGTTGATAATCAAATCAAATGGGTATCTCAGAAGGAAGGTTTTGATTATGCAGTAGTACTCGTACGTAATGTACGAATGGTGGCCTGCTTGATCGAGTGATTCGCTGATATTAAAGGTTCCCTTTCCTTTATATCGCTAGCGAATGAAAGGTTAAAGGTTTTATGATTATATCGGAGAAATACACAATTAGTTGAGTTATATTATATATCCCTCATATAAACCTGCATGTTTAAAGTGATGGGATTCTTTGGAGTGTAATGTGGTTGTGGTAACCTTTAGTGAAGTGAACTTGGAGGTCTGGTCTACCTAGGTACCTAGTAGGGAGGGAAGGATCATCGGATGGTGGGTAAAAAGTGGGTAAAAAGTGGGTAAAAGGTGGGAGAAGGTCAATCAAAATCAGCATTTGATTGGCTGAACTTTTAAAAATGGGTATCGGGAATTGGGGTAAAATGACGTTGGAGACTTTAAGGGCCTCGAGCTTCGGAAGATTCCAGGTTTCATCACGAGGACCCTTTTAGATACGATTGCATATCAGATGCACAGTCACTGATAAGAAGAAGAGGTACTACCTACTACCTGTAGGTAGGTAGGTACCTAGTAGGTAGTAGTATTGCTGTTGATATTGCTCGAGAAATATTATTTTATTGGTGAAAAGCAATGATTAATATTGATGCCATTTGACTTTTTGTTTGGGTATCTTTTAGTTAATAATATCGTGGTTGATTTGGATATAACCACTAACAGCCACCACCATGTATTTATTATCTTTTTCAGCCATATTTGATTGACCATTCAAAAGAAAACAAGAAATCGTTTTGGATACTCTCCATTCCGTCAATTGGCTCATTGATTGTCCGGTTGATATCGGTAGGCATGGGCCATTAAAGTGGGTGGTTCGCAAGGCACACCGGCTCTCAAACCATCCCATCCTTCCATCATTTCATTCATCGCCATGAGAAATCGCACGTGATGTACACCCCTCATTAACAATTAAATCTCGTCCTCACTCACTGTCCTCACTCTCACTGCTGCTCGACCCATCTTCACTGGATGAATCCTCATCATCACTACCGGAAGACGAACTGCTTGATGAACTGGAAGATGATTCGTCCGAGTTGTCACCATTTGCCATCGATTCGTCCTCGGAACCGCTGTCATCCGAGTCACTACTTGAGTCCGAGTCAGAGGAGCTCGAATCATCAGCGGCAAGTGTTCGTTGCTTTCTTTTTCTTCCGAGTTTTTGAGTAGTACCATCATTTAATTGCACCCGTTTTTCTCCGTCCATGGCCACAGATTCGGTTTCTGTAGTTTGTGTATCTGTTGTCTCTTCTGAAGAGGAAGAGCCCAACTCAGCAAGAATTTGTTCGGCTCTCATTCTTTTTGCCAGTCTAGGTGCCATTGCTGCGTCTGACAGTCCCATAAGTACTCCTTCCTCATATCCCATTTGAGAAGATGCGCCAGCAGCAGTCATTGACGCAACATACTCATTCATCGCAATATCATACTCTCTCTGTCTTTTTTGGCTTTCCGACATTGTTGCTGGAAACCCTGAAGCGTCGGCTTCTCGATCTTTCACCTTGACGGCCAATGCCTCTTCTCGCAGTCTTTTTCTGACCCCCCCTTGCAAGCCTCTGACGTACTCGTAGAGGAGATATGCGTGGTCGGAAGGAACGACCTCGACGTTGAAAGCGTGTTTCAAAAGATGATTTTGGTGGTTCTTATTAAACTTCCACGTATCCCTCGATTCGTGATACTGTCTTAGATAGGCTAAGAATGGGCGTGGAGCGGCGGTGGGTTTCGAGACTTTCGACTTCTTTACTGACTTCTGGGGCTTCGAATCCTTCTCAGTTATACCATTTTGTGATTTGTCTTCTTGTTTTGTATTCTTGACTCTTTTCACCCTTCGTTCCTTCTCTGGGAGTGTGGTATCGAACTGTTCTTCGACTACAGGTGGTGCGGGTGTTTCGAAAGTTTGACTCGTTGAAGGACCGTAGAAAAAGTCGTCTTGAGCCTTTTGATCGGCTACCCAACCTAAGTATAACTGTTTTATACTATCGCCATCTTGGGATTTTGTATCTGGGGTGAATGTGACTGACTTCTTCGTTGTTTTTGGCGTAGTAATCGAATCGGGAGCGACGGATCGTTGTGGTTCAGAGGTAGGATTGAAGTTGAGATTTTTCGGCTTTTTCGCAGACGTTTTGTGCTCGGACTCGGTGTCTCTTGGTCTTTTCCTATTTGCTATCTCGATTTCTCTAAGAGGTTCGGTAATTGAGGCTTGAGAATTGGAATCTGAGGAATTTTGGGCTGATTTCAACTTTAAGCCTAATCGTTGCCATGAGGGGATTCGTGGCACACCTCCACTCGCGGACGTTGAAGGTGTCATGGCAAGGAACTTAAGAAATGTAAGAGTCTGCCGGCTGCATGAATTGAAGTTTACACTACGCAAGGTACGCCTTGATAGTAGAAAACAAAAAAACAAAAATCGATGCTCAGATTGATGCGATGTGAAGAACCGCAAGTAACTTTTTTTTTCTTGATAAGATATCCCGCCGCTTTAACTCCCGGCGCTAAACCATTTTGAACTAACCACTTAGTCGTTCCAGGCTTCAAGCTTCCGCGTGTAAAGGTTAGTACTTGGTACATAACGACTTTAAAGCTTCATAATC
Source organism: Ciborinia camelliae (assembly GCA_025890175.1). NCBI lineage: Eukaryota > Fungi > Ascomycota > Leotiomycetes > Helotiales > Sclerotiniaceae > Ciborinia > Ciborinia camelliae. The sequence continues at coordinate 1,605,987 of JANPYM010000013.1, forward strand.
TCCTCAACGCCATAATTTCTCATCCTCAAAAAGCAGAATAATTGTTGACACAGACCTGCGGTCGCTCATAACTGCAAGATACCTCATCCTTGAAATTTAGATACCCAGCCAACTTCTTCAAAATGTCGGGTACGTTTGTTCTCACGCGCCCACCTCTTCCTAAGAAGCTCCTCGAGAAGCTCAAGAAGCTCAAACTAACAGTTCCAAATAGGCAGTGCAGGTTACGACCGACATATCACGATCTTTTCTGATCAAGGAAGATTATACCAAGTCGGTACGCAAATGGAGACACAAATAGAACGTTTAAAGCCATGGGATTCGTAGGATCTTCAGCTTTACTGATCTATCGAGACCCCAATCCAACACCACATGCAATGATATTTTACTAACTGCTCTTACGAGGATAGAGTATGCCTTCAAAGCTATCACTGCTGCGAACATTATGTCCGTAGGCATTCGAGGAAAGGATTGTGCCGTTGTTTTGTCTCAAAAGAAGGTTCCCGTACGACACACTGTTCCAGGTTCTATTTCAAGTTCAATACTAATATATTGGTGGTTCATATAGGATAAGCTCATCGATCCATCATCCGTCTCCCATATCTTCCAATTATCACCATCCGTAGGATGCGTCATGACAGGTTCTATCGCAGATGCAAGAGCCTCCGTTCAGAGAGCTATTGGTGAGGCTGCCGAATTCAGATATAAGTTTGGATACGAGATGCCGTGTGATGCCCTGGCAAAGAGGATCGCCAATATCAGCCAAGTCTATACCCAAAGAGTAAGCTTACATAATAGGACCTCCGTCGGGATTTTGGATGGCACTGTACCTCTATTCATCTTGCTAACTTGATATTCTTTTAGGCATACATGAGACCGTATGGTGTTGCAACCACGTTGATATCTTTGGATTCTGAGTTTGGTCCTCAACTGTACAAATGTGACCCAGCTGGCTACTACACTGGTTACAAAGGAACGGCTTCCGGCCCAAAACAGCAGGAGGCTTTCAATCATTTGGAGAAGAAGCTCAAGAACAAGGATTGTGCAGAAGGTAGCTGGGAGGATGTAGTAGAATTAGGCATCACAACTTTGAGCACAGTTCTCAGCGTCGATTTTAAGAAAGGCGAATTAGAGATTGGTATTGTTGGGGGCCCAAGAAAGGACGGGAAGGAGGGAACGGATCCGGGCTTCAGGGCTTTGACAGAAGAGGAGATTGATGAGAGGTTACAGGCAATTGCAGAGAAGGACTAGTTTTCGATCATGAGTACAGAGTTGAGGCAAGATATCCAGAAGAGGCAATTATGAAATGCGCTCGGTAATACCGGCGAATGACTGGTCAAGAAATACTATTGCGATAAATTTCAATTTCTGATAAAAATTGTATTCGATACCGAGAAATCGTACGCGAGAAAGCCACATCTCTTTTATCATCTCGTCAAGTAGGTCCATCAATTTGTACCTACTGTACTCCGGAGGAAAAAAGTACCGAAACGGAAACACAGTCTTATTGTGGCTTGACCACTGTTGGACTGAAAACATAGACGACCTACGTTGATATGCACTGTGATCTTGCGGGACAACATCAGTTTACTACGGCATCAATGATCTAGCATACGCAGCCCTACGCAGGAGATAGATTGGGTAATCAACTTCGTTGATCGAATCGTCACTCATCTCACATCTCAAACAAAATATAGGACAGGGACAATCTAGTAGACGAGGGCCCTTCTAGGTCTCACAAAGATCCTCGATATTAATAAGATTGGAGCAGGGAATAGGAAATATTGAGTATTAGATCCGAGAAGAGTAATGGGGTGGGGTCCCAAGCGGGTTTATCGGGTTTATTGGGTTTACCAAGTTACGGATATGGACACATTATTGAGATGCGGCGATGAGAAATATCCCCCAAAGAAACCGTCTCTTGGTAACAGTACTGGGTAAAGATTGTACGTCCCTGAATGATGTATGTATGTATGCTAGTATGTATCATGACTCAGGAGCTTGATGTGGTTTGTAATGAATGATATGTACATTGATACGGGCGCAGCCACCGCTTGTCCAATGTGAGTGAGATGCCATCTACAACTTCAGCTGTAGCGATGCTGTGACTTCGATCCGATGCTGCCTATTGGTTCCAAAACCTGATGACATTGCACATTTGAGCCTTAAACTTGCATGGTTTTCACTCTGATGGCTTTTTCCCGACATTATGAGTGGATTAGATGTATTGACAGGTCCCTAGGTTTTGAAGGCTGAAGATTAACCCTGTTCCCACGCGATATACGCGAGCAGCACTTCAAATGTTTAAGGTACCGAGGTGTACCAAGCGCATCATTCTTTTTTTACTCGACTTTCTTAGGTACCAAGAAAACTAAAACTAAAAGGAATTCAAACCGATTATCCACATCCACACCCACACCCACACCTACTCCGTACAATGCTACCTAGATTTGATTGTACATCACACAGGGGACCCATATCCATTACCCACAATCTATCTCTTCTCCCATCATCCTCCACCACTCGTTCCCACGTTTCAATCCCTACGTTTTACTTCCCACCTTCCTCTATGAATCTAAGATGCACCACCCATTACACAATACTCCCAAACCAGCCTCGGCCTCTGTAATGTGAACCCTTGAACATATCGCATATCACTGCCGTCATGCATATACTGAAAATACTACAATAGCTTAGTGCCCTTGCATCCTTACAGCTCTGTAGGGTTTAAACTAGCTTTGAGCTCGTCACTCCCGTATCATTAGAATTGGACTTTGTTGTGGAGCACAACTCGCTTTCTATACCGTGAGAGTAACTCAATGGTTTCTAATATTTCCAATGGAATCAATGAATGGGCTTTGCCTGGCTGAGGTATCCTCCCGTTAGCCAGCCACGTTGAGACTCAAAGTGGATGATCAATATCCCGAGTCAACGTCAACTCTAGTCGACTATGATTTGAAAAGCTTCATAAACGGCCGAGATGGCTTCATTTTTCTAAGACATCAACGGCACAGTCTTTCATTCAGTTCCTCATTGTCTCCACGTCTCCACCTCCTCCCCATTAGCAAGTCGTTCTAGTGTCCATTCTCCCGTCATTTGAAGTTACAGCAGCCTCAAACACACAAATCTACATACACAATGGCCGACGGATGTAAGTCAATTGATGTTCCTACCACACAAGACCGTTATTCGTTCTCATTCATATAGTACATTCGGCACGGATGAGACTCAACTGACTTCAACGACTAACACAATCACTAGTAAACGATCAAAGAACTGCTCGGGTAGCAGATCTTCTCTCAGATTTCCGCACGCTTCAATACTACATCGCTGCTGCTCCTACCGAGCCGTCAAATATGGATGACTACTATACGGAAGGATATGCCGCTCTTCGTCAGTGCTCCCTCGATGGCCAGCACATCTTGAACTGTGCTGCTGAGACTCGAGTTCCACGAGTTCGAGGTGGCGCAGATGAGCAAGCTAAAGCAGAATTGCAACAGTATGTCTTTCCTTACCACTTAAATCCGAACTCGCACAGATCTACAGTTGGATCTTCCATAATTTTTTATACTAATGGCAAGAAGGGTACTCCTTGACGCCTTTTCCCGTCGTCACGAGGCTCAAAAGATCTACCTCCGTCAAGGTGCGGCACAGCGTTGGATCAGTTATAGAGACCAAGTATTGCAAGGCGAGAGACCTCATACCGGGCACACGGATCAATTAAACGCATGCGATGTGCAACTCCGAGCTGTAAGTTTCTTATTCAGATATTCTCCACTCCAAGCCATCCGCCACTTCCGGATCTTGTGCGTGCGAAGGAGCGAGCGAGCAAGGATCCTTCCAAATTTTGCTATCATTGATTTGAAATCTGTTTACGAAAGTACTGATCGGGAAAATAGGAATTGGTAGCGATCACGGATGAGGCCATATACTCGGATATGAGATCGTCTGATTATGGGATGGGGCGCTGGACGCAAGAGGATCCGAGCTTGAGACACGTACAGAGATGGGTTAGAGCTAGACGTTGAGCTGTCAGTGTCAGACTTTCGGTTTCGGAATTGACCCACGTGGACACGGGAAGAGCATAAGTGACCGCCAAGGTTCCAGGTTGAGTTGGCTATGCTCGAGGGGGGTGGACGGGGTGGATTGGCTGAAGGGAACGTTGTAATACTATTGTACGGATGTTTTGAGGTTGGGAGATGGGAGATTGAATTGGTAATTTTTGATGACTATATCTATCGAGTCTGGATTGTTTGGGAGGCTTGGATGGGCAGGACATGGTTTGGAATTTCTTTACACACAAAATGGATTGGGGGTTGGCATGGGATGGCGCACACATTGGTTTTCTCCTGACCCTGGCGGTTGGGTTTTCTTTGGTTACTTACCTACTATACGAGACTAGATGAGAGATGGTCTGATTTAGAGCATAGAGCTGCGCTAGTGTGCCTAATTTTAATCCTTAACCGAAACTATTGGAACGTGATATCAATGGCATTGATCTCTTCAACTTGCAAGTATCCAATATCATGAATCCTACTATACTATGTAAATCGATTTGTAAGCAGAGAAAATATACCACAACCTCGTATGGCGGCAAAATCAGATTTCTAAACAATTTCCCTTGTCCTTACGAGATTCAATCCTTTCTTCATCCAATCCTTCCATCAAATATCGGATATCCAATTCCGTACCCCCGGAAGCCTGATCCAAAAATAACTAAAGGAACGTTGGGCTCATCGCGTCTTACTATGCACACAGAGTGCAATACCACATAATGACAAGATCATTCCAATCCAGGTATCTATCGATATATATCAGCTCTCGTATTCGGGGCCGAATACACACTTCCGACTCTTGGCTTCTAATCAATGGTATTGGTGAAGAGGGGAGGCCAAGGGAAGGAAACATGGGGAAGAGGGATGAGAGAACTTACCGCGACTAATCACCTTTCTTTCTACCCACCATTCTCCGAGTACCGTGAAGAGAAAAGCGAGGGAATTGGTGATGGGGACTGTTAATGATAGTTCTATATAATCTTCATCAGCATCATCTACATCATCACCCATACCGCCACTTCTCCATCTCCACCCCTTTCAAACAAGAACATAGATGTAAAATAAAATAAACTTACCAGCCTGACCAATCAGCAAAAAAAACCAAATGCTCCCCGTCAAATTCACCACCAAGGGAATTGCATATTTGGGATTTCTCAATAGATCCACGACTCCAAAAAAGGCTCCATATAATTTCGATTTGAGGAACGATTTGGTGACCGAGGGAGATGAAAGGATGGGATGGGAGGGCGGTTGATGGGTTCGTGCGGCGGCTCGGATGAAGGGGGTGGTGAAGCCCCAGGCGATGCCTATGAGGAGAAACCCAATTATGTAGCGGAGGATTGAAGGGGCAGATGTGTCGGGTGGAGTGGAGGTCACTGGGTCGGATACGACAGTCGGAATGGCGGAGGGAGAGGGCGCGATGGAATACATGGTGATGGATGGGTGGATGTTAGGTTGGGTGGATGTAGGTGATGGTGATGGGTGAAGGCTCAAGAGGTTGGTTAGGAGATGTTGGGGTCGGAGGTGCAGGTGTGATGAAAGAGAGACAAAATCACCCGGATAAGATAAGGTCAACGTACGTCAGTCAAACGCACTATACCGAGGTAGATACCCAAGCTTGGTTTTGAATGAGCCGCTGTTCGGGACAAAAGCGGCAACAGCCTTGCCCGAGAGCTTCAGCAACATCCACGGGTTGATATGATAAAAACCCTTGCCCGATCAATGATCATCTAGCTATAGCCTAGAGCCTCGAGCTACTTGGTACTTAATAAAACCAATAAACAACATTGAACCAACAGAACCACTGAAGTTCAATAGATCTTGATCTGAAAGCTAAAATCTTGGTACCTGCATCAAAAAGACTCCACCATCCACGGATGGATATTAATGATACCTATTAATGATATTGTTCCGATCTATAACAAAATGATTTCACCATATCGATCATTTTTTCGATCCTTTAGGGCTCTGGCTTATTCATCATCTCCCGTCTGGGAAGAAAAGGTTGTGTTTGTTTTTGTTATTGGTGAAAGTGAAGGTCACTCCACTCAGCCACCCCAGCCACTTTTATTATGAGATGCTATAACCAAATCGTTTTATAGGTATTTTGCTTTCTTTTTTTTCTCCTTCTTCTCCTTCTTCTCCTTACAAACTTTGTACCTGGGCCTGGGCCTGGGTCCTGGATGAAGCTGCCCGTGTAGGACCGTGAACAAGGATTATTTTATGCTGTGATTCTCGACAAGGATTAAATTATGTACATACAAACCCAGGTCCAGGTCCCGATTTTCGTCATCAAAATCTACGATATCTCAAAGTTTATGGAGTAAAGAAGCATGCATGAGGGAGTGAGGTGAGGTGAGGTAAGGTAAGGTGTAATACCTGTCAAGTAAGGTAAGGGAAGGTAAAAGATGGCCGATATGGATGGATGGATTATTAGATACCTATTGGTATTCGATGAAAAGATTCAATACAGGTACCCGTCCCTAAGAATTCAATTCATTTAAAAATCAATTCAATTACACCATATAGAACTTTCAATAATTGAAGTTCAATCAATTCCTTTGTCTCTCTCTCTTTTACTCTTCGATAATTCGACAATTGACAATTCACAAAGCAATGAGGGTTGAACAGGGATAACACCAGCCTTCGCCATTCTTTCTCCACGATCTCAGCCACTCACTTTACGACTTCTTCTTCCACTTCTACTCGGTACACTGATGAGAGGTAACATTTTGAATAACCTTTGAATCAATCCACTGTAGACCCGCTCCATCCCAAATAAAACGGGCAAAACCTCTCTTTTCTCAAATCAATTCTTCCAGATTTCTGGATCGTCATCAGTTTATGATTTATCCTGCATGCCATGGTCTAAGATGCTTGGGTTCTAACGCAAATTCGTACCTACTCGGCGTCGACTTTGGAATATCAGTAGAGGAAATTCCAGAAACAATGCTCAGCTAGAGCTGGCGAGGGAAGAAACAAAGAAAGAGAGGAAGCTCCTACACACGCTCAAGACCGAGACCATCCTTACGACTTGGACACGACCACAACCACGACCTCGACCTCGAGAATTATTATACACACGATCATTGGATTGAACATACAATCTTTCCTTTCTTTTCAACAAACCTACTTTTCTTCCTTCTTTCACCATGGCGACGAAACCTAAGATGGCGGGCATGCATACTGCTGGAATCTTTTCAGATATGACGGTTGATGGTCCGGAAATTGGCACTTTGGTTGTTATCGTTGATCGAGCGAAAAACCTACCAAATAGAAAGACAATTGGAAAGCAAGATCCATATTGTGCTGCTCGACTGGGCAAGGAAGCAAAGAAAACGGAGACGGATAAGAGAGGCGGACAAACCCCTCGATGGTGAGTACTCAATGGAATCACATTAGGTCAATTACTGACGAGGCTATCTAGGGATCAAGAGCTACGATTTACAGTTCACGATTCGCCGGATTATTATCAATTGAAGGTCTCGGTATTTAATGACGACAAGAGAACGGATTTGATAGGAGAGACTTGGATTAACTTGCAAGATGTTATTATCACAGGAGGTGGACAAAGTGATGTCTGGCATAATTTAAGCTTCAAGGGGAAATATGCTGGAGAGATCAGGGTTGAGATCACATATTATGATAAAAGACCCAAACCAGAGAAGCCAGAGAAGAGGGAACCGAAACAGAGCCCGTCGACGATTACTCCATCTACATCTGCGCAATCGATAACAGATTTTGGGAGTGCGAGTGGAAGTTTGAGTGCGAGAGAAGGGGTTGGTGGACCAAGACAACTAGGGGTGAAACCTCATATTAAGAGACGGCCTCTCCCATCTGATCCAATTACTGGAGCTCCAGCGCAACCGCCTGTCGCAGCACCTGCTGAACTTGTTCATACTCCTCCGCGAGGATATCAAGCTCCGTCCGTGGTCGATCATGTGCAGAGGACCCCTACTCGTGGATATAGAGACTCTCCTTCTGCAATACCAGATCATGTCCAAACGCCACCTCGAGGATACCAAAATTCACATACAGCAATACCGGATCACAACCAGACACCGCCGCAGGGATATCAAATGTCCCCGAATGGCATGCCAGATCATGTCCCTCGTGGATACGCAAATCCACCAGTAATTCAGGATCAACCTTTGCCTCGGGGATATCCAAGTCCGGCTGCCGTTTCTGAACCAATGCACGCGCAGCGGGGATATCATAGTCCTAGCGGAGCCCAGGAGCAGGCACATACGCCACAGCGCGGATACCAGAATGGTTTCATTCCGGATCAATCGCCTATACACAGAGCGGAATATAATACACCCCCAACTCGATATAATCAACCTCAAGGGTATGATATAAGTCCAGGATCAGTACCATATGGAGCACCTCAAGACATGATTATTGCGGCACCACAAAGTTCTCAGCCAATACGAAATAATGATAGATACGAAATGCACGACCAAATTTCTAGGAATGATTACGAACACGGTCATGATATGAATCAATACCCACCACAAGACGAGGACCCCCGCGATAGATATGGTGGTCCTCGTATGCTCACTTATGAGCCTCAGCAACCAGATCCATATGATCTTCCGATGAGCCCTGGTCCCCCACCACCTCCTCCAGCTCATGCAAGCAAGCACATGAACTCGGCACCACCAATTGCGCAACCTAAGGCGGTTCATGGCCGTCCAGTTAGCAGGGGAAATTCCAATCCTTATAATACTTCACTGGATGATATGCACCGCCATTCAATGCCTGCATATACACAATTCACTCCAGCATATCAAGCCTATAACCCACCAAAGAATGATGATGAATTCCGAAAGTCGGGGAATGGAAATTCTTACCAACCTCGAAAAAATTCTTACGATTCCAGAGATCTGAGATATAACCCTAGTTATGAAGATATGCAGCCGACGGTTGAGGATGCCCCACCTACACCAGCACCGGGGCCAGGACCGAACAGCTATAAACCTATTACACATAGAGGTAGTGCACCTAGTGCCATGCAACAGCAGACCGATGAATTGCATAATCAAGTGCCCGCACCATTGAATTTGAGGCATAGGCCTAGTCATAATAGCGTTTCGACAAGTGCTCCTAGTAATCAATATACCAATAGCTCAGGTGGCTATCCGGCATCTAGCTCTATGTCTTCTGTCAGAGATAGCGCTTCGGTAACCTCGAGAAATTCTTATGGACAACTTCCATCGTCTCGTCAGGATAGGAGCCAATCTTTAGGTATGCAAAGTACTAATGGGGATTATGGCTTACCTGAGATGCCACCAACTTTGGTTCCGGGAATGGATCCAATAATTGCTAAGGAAATCTCGGATCGGATTTATCACGAGAAGCGAGCCAGTTATAGCCAGAGTGCAGCAACTTCTCAGCGAGGAAGATATCAACAGAGTCCGCGACATCAGCCACAAGAGATTAAACAACCTTCACCGCTTCCCTATCATGATAATTCGGCTGTTGTACCATATGCACCACATTCAGTGTATGATGACCGCCAGGGTCGATATTCTACTTCTACTGCTGTGGTACCCGTAAATCCTAGGGGCTCCTCGCCTAACCCTGCGATGAATAGGAGAGGGGCTTCCCCTAATCCCTCAATGGATAGACGGGGAGCTTCGCCTAATCCTATGAATAGAAGAGATGTGTCTCCTAATCCATCTATGGATAGAAGAGGTGCTTCGCCCAATCCACCAATGGCACGTAGAGGTGTTTCCCCTAATCCATCTATGGATAGAAGAGGCGCTTCGCCCAATCCACCAATGGCACGTAGAGGTGTCTCCCCCAATCCAACAGTCATGCGAAAATCGGTCAGTCCAGCTCCGGAAGTTCGAAGGTTATCTGGTATCGCATTTGGTCCGGATTCATATGATGTTTTCAATCCAAGTCTCTCGGGATCGAAATCTGCAACATCTTTAACCGCTGCTTATGATTCCAAGGATGACCCGGATGCGAAAATCATTACTCATGATGGTAGAGAAATTGATCCAAGTGATCATATTCCTGAATCCAATTACGCACCACTTCTGGAACAAAAAGGGCCAAAATACGCATCGCAAATGCCAGATCGCAATTATCGAGCTCCTCCAGCAGTCCAGCCAGTATCATCAACTGGCCGTAAGCAGTTACGTCAAGCAGGAAGACCTCAATCAATGGTGGTCTCCTCCCCAATCTACTTCAGCGGCGGCACTCCCGATCATCCTCCAGCCTCCGGTCATAGAAAACTCCAAAAGAAATCAAACCGCATGTCGGCACAACCTGCCTATCACTCATCTCCAAATGTACCACTCTACAAAGACCCAAGTTTTGCATCTAGTAGAACGTCAATGCAGAGACCCACAACGGCGGAATATGCCAATGAATATTATCCGCCGAGTGGTTATCAATATGGAAGTAGTCCTGGTGGTGGTGGATTTGGAGGTGGATATAGAGGGGCAGCTGGACCGGTCGTACCGGCGAAGGTTCCAATGGCGTTACCAGCTCCGGTTAGTAGTGGTGGCGGAAGAGGAGGTGGAGGTGGGGATTCGTGGGCGTTGTTGGAGGAAATGAAGAATATTGATTTGGGAGCTCCAAGTTCGAGGAGGAGGAGGAATTGAGAGAGTGGCCAATGAAAGCGCGGGTACGGGTCTGGGTGGTAAAGATGGAAGATGTGATCATGTGTTATAGTTTTGTACGATTGAGATGGTTATATTTGGTCGGTTGCATGGTTTCATAATACCTTTTTGCGTGGATTTTGCGGGTATATTTTTGCATTTTCTGGCATTCTTGTACGTTGAGTTAGACTGGGGATGGGGATCGTCTTGCATAACGGGATTTCTGGCGTTTTTGTCTTTGTTTGGGCTATGGTGGTCTGGGGAAAGGTAGCGGGTAGTGGGTAGAGGGCGGGGATTGAAAAGGGATTGGTTGGGATGGGATGGTGGAATGGGGAGACGAATGAAGTCTGGATTGAACTGGAATAGGATAGGATAGGATGGCATGGAAAATGGGAGGATGGGTGGAATCTAAAATAGGAAGGAGGGGGAGGGGAGGGAGAAAAGGGGGGGCTTCATGAGGGAAATGGTAGCGGGGAGAATAAAATGAAGATGAAGATGAAAACGAAAATGCAGATGGATGTTTACGTGGGGCATTTTCAGCATTCTAGTGGAGACCAGCTACCATAGCACCAAGTTACACTAGGTACTCCATCCACATCTAACGTCCCATCTGCCGTGGTGTTTCCAATCCGATTGAGAATGCGATGGCCGACAGAGCTTCAAGGAAAATATTATCAAAGAAGGTACCTACTAGGCAAATGAGAATAAAGTGTATAACCACAACCACAACCACAACACAACATACCCTCTATGATATCCCATCATGAGCGTCAATTCAAAATTCAAAATTCAAAATTCGGCTCGTGAGCTCGGAACTTGGTTGGATTGGAGGCTAGTGCCACTATCTATCAATCTGACAATCACCCTTGATTGCTCATCCTGTTTTCATATCTCTCGTCAGTCATGGTACCTACAGCCGGAAAAGCACTCCCGCTTCTTTGCCAGCTTAACGCTCAATCCGCTTGCTGACGATCTCGATCTCGAACTGGACCTATGTGCATCGCTCATCCTCACCCGTGTGTGTAATGTAAAGAAATACATCCCTTCGGGCCCGGCGTCGGGAAGATATCTGACGTGCTTTGCTTGATTATATTTAAGATCATGTCCATGGATGGATGGTTTGTGTCGATTGGAATGGATGGCCCGGCTTTATGTATGGAAGCGGGTTTTTAACTTTTTAACTTTTTACCTTTTTACCTAGAGCCCTCGTGCTGGTTTATCTCTGCCGCTTTTACAAGAGCCGTTTTGGAATACGCGCCAGTTCTCTTGTTGTTGCGCGAGTTTGCTGTAGGTTTAGAATCCTTCCTCGACATCGCGGCGTGCAATGAATGGATTGCTTGCTTGCGCTCCGTGTAGCATCCTTCACTTTCAGAAGCTTGGAGGGTATACTTTGGGGTATCGGGTCATCGGTTTCGAGGTGGCCGGTTTCGAGGGATTGTTAGAACGTCCATTATAGCTTGAGTATATTGAAAATTTGGAGATTATCTCTTTTCGTCGACTCGTTGCTCTAAGTCGCTGGGGGATTTTTCCAAAAAAAACTTACTGTGCTCTTGGGTCTTGCTTAACTTGAGCTTCCCATTATTGAAGGTTTGTAAGATCTCATTGGAAACGACCTTCACAGGATCTTGTGTGGTACCAGCCTTGCCGTCGTCGTCCTCCTCCTCCAACAGAACCCAGAACAAATCTTTGGGCTTGTATTAACACCTCTTAGTTGTATTGAAAAATGCTCGTTTATTTGGGGGAGGGGGCGCGCAATGTCCCCCTCCTTTTGATTGGTTGATACTATCTAGTATAGTAGGCGATGGAAGCTAAGTTTCAGATTCTGTGAGTACGATTTACGCAATATTTGCTGGCGTGATGAAGTTGTATGTTGGTCAAACTTTGATGTCGGCCGAACGTTCCTACCTCGGTAGCCAAAGGCTGACAATCGTACGTTTGAATAGGTATACAATCATTTGATTTCATTTGATGAGAAGGCCCCGTTTCGAGACGCTTACTCCGCACTATTTAGTACAGTGACGAGAGAACACGTTTCTGTCTTTACAATTGGGAATCCATGGTACAAATGTTGATCGCGGTGAATTCGAAAAGTCGTTCGAGATAGGAAATATAATATCCCCACGTTTTATTAGCTATTAGCTTCTTCAGACCCTCATCAATACATGCCACACGCAGATGCATCTGTCAAAACTAGATGTTCAAGGCGCGAGTCTGAACCTCGATAATAAGGTGCTTTATAGTTCGACTTTTCATTTATTGCTCGGTGATCACCCCCCCCCCCTGTTTGGTCACAAATGTGACGTCAGTGACCAAGTGCAGATCGAAATCGCAAAGATTCTTTTGCTGCTGCACCATAACTCATCGGTTTGTTCGTAGGTTTCAATTTCGGGTCAAACAATACAGGATCGTCCTTTGCTTTTGCGCCAGACTCTTCCCAAATCAGTCATAAAGTCTGCTTTGGTTTTAACCTCCACAATACACTTGAAAAGTTCATTGTCCTTCCTCTTCAGTTACCAGTAAGATTCCTACCCGCAGAGCAGAAGGTACAACTGCTTTGCGAGTGCCATTCTCCATTAAGCCCCAACTACAGTAGTATAATCAGTTACATCATAACTCGTCTTTTTCTCCCATGTAAGTCCTGCATTCGCCTCTAACCCTATTGTACCTCCCCCTACACTTGCATCACGTCCTCTGCTGATTTGCCCGTGCTTTTCCACCATTCCGAATCGTCCATCCAGAGATATAGCCACCACTTCTGGTCGAGGTCCACTTGGCTTCATGCCAGTGAATTTATGAGATGTTGGCACTAGCGACGCGACGCGAACGCTTTCGAGGATCGATTCGTAAGAGAAGAGCGAGAAGTGTACCATATGTATCGTTACTCTGGTCCTCAAATTTCCCATGTACTATGTCAATGAAAGTGCATTTGATGTCAACAGTACCCTTCCAGTTGATGATGCTCTGTCTCTCCCATGGATCAGTAGGACCATATCTGGTGTGAAATCCGCTTTCCTCACTGGTTGGAAATCATTTCCATGTCGGAAGAGGGGAGCTCAGGCTTCCGAACTAGGAGAATGGAACCTTCAATTTCTGAAGCGATTTCTGAAATTCGGTGTTTTATTATAGAGTAAGTAAATGGCTAAGTAAATAGCTCCTTCAGCAGACAATTCTTATCGCATTTAATCGAGATAGGAGCCGATTTTTCTAAGGCTGAGAGGGAAAGAGCTAATATTTTAAATCAGCTGGTCCGCGATCATGAGTTGCCCTCAATGCTCCCTGTTTCTCTCTCAGAGCCTTGTCGTTCGTTTCCACATTCAATGACTCACAAGTTTCCAAAAAGGCAAGTCTGATAATAGCTCTAACCGCACCTCTCTTTTACAACGAAACTTCCTCAATAGAGACCGCAACTAGTACACTTATTCGATTTATACCCGAGTTCCTTCAAATTTACATTGAATGAGCCAAGGGACCGCTAAGACTTTTAGCCATGTCGGAACCACATTTTTCAGTTTCCAACGCAGGCGGCAATGAGGCTGACATCGGCGCAGCTGCGTCAAACAAAAAGTTTGGCTTGGTTGTGGACGAAGGCTCCTATAGTATACCTGCGGAATATGAGTGAGTTTTCTCAGAAAGATTTTGACCATTGCCATTCGCTGATAACATTTCTTAAGTATCGTCGCTGTCCATGGCATCAGTGGTGACTCTAAATATACATGGGGAAATTCCTTGGGGGGCACTTGGTTTAAGGAGACATTGTTTCCAAACAAAAGCGTGCGGATCATGAAATATGACTATGACCTACAAGCTTCTGGAGGAGCCATTTACACGAAAAAAGGAATTCATGATGAGGCATCAAAGCTTTTGAAGACTCTCTTGGATTTGAGAAAACCAGTTGCGTTGGATAAGGTTTGTCTCTAGACATTGATGTTTACAAAAGCTGCTTCTTACATATCTAGATTGCTATCGAAGGCGAAACGGAGAATGGTCCCAGATTACAGGAAACTAGACGTCCTCTTGTTTTTATTGGGCATGATTTAGGGGCCATAATTATCAAACAGGTGAGACCCAGCACTTTTCTCCTCAGCTTGGTTTCTGGTGAATGTTATGGGCGCTTGCACGAAGAGCCTTCTAGCACCACAATTTTAAAACTGCCCGAGGATCTTTAAAATCATTTACTCTGACAGTCTGATCAGGCACTTATCCTTGCCGACTTTGATCTCTCGAATGGTGAAAGCATTAGAACATCGACTGTAGCCATGGTATGTGAATTTGGCCATAGCTTTCCATCAGAGGGGAACATACTGATTGATGGTAGATCTGTTTTGGCACACCGCATCGATATCGAACCTTTGAGGATATGAAACAATCTGTTGCTAAACTGCTTCTTACAAATGGAAGATCAGATTTGCATAACCTCACGACGACTGTCAATAAACTCTCCCAGGCAATTGTTGACATTAATAGCTTCTTTATCGATTCTAAAATGCTTCTTCAACTACGAATGACAAATGTTTTTTCCGCATCGAAAGACCATCTACTGCAAGTAAGTTGCAATCTACAATATAAAGTTTATCTTCATTCTTGTATAAGTTCACTTGGGATATCCAATCCCCCAGACTAGCAGACCAGATCCAAGCTTTCGATTTTCAAAAAACTATAAACGTTCAAGGATGAACTGGTCATTTGAATGAATTCTGTCTTTCGGGTGGACCGTGGATCCAAGAATTAAATATATCTTATTATTGGACTGCATTCCGGACTATTGGATGCTCATAGTTCACTCAATGATCAACGATCGGCTGACTGGGGTAGGTCTTCGATGAGTTCATGTCAACGATGAATATTCCTTTCGAAAAACGCATAGGAATCGACAGCCCACTGCAGGATCTTCCTCGTGGCTTGGAGAATAATAGCCAAATCACTGGTAGTGTTCTTGATTTCGTTTCATATTGTAAGCTTTGTGTTGAATATATCCGCCATAGTATCATATCTGACGTTCAATCAGCCTCGGATGTTACCTCTCCTCTTTCTCGATGCTCGAGGATTATGCTCTCACAAACTCCTCCTATATACCCCGCCAAGATCACTAGTACTTCTAGGCCAAAGGTTGACTTGAGTTGGATTGATGGAGATACAACTTTTAGAGAATGGCTGAGCGCGAATAACACGAACATACTCCATGTTTATGGTACTTCCAATGTCTCTATGTTAACGAAGTTCCTCTCGCAGTACATCGATTCCTGGAAAGATGCGCCAAATGATAGCTCAGTTCTATATTTTGAATTCAAGAAGCATGACTCTCGATACAATAATTTGAAGGCAATGTTTTACACATTCTTGACACAAATAATCAGTCACTACGGTCAGATATTGCCAACGACTATTGGCAGTAATCTCGAAAGACTATTAAAATACCACAGCTGGACCAGCAAGCACTTGTACAATTTCATAACTTTCCTGCATGGCACAAAGTTGATAAACGGAATAAAGTTCGTGGTCAGCGGAATAGAGCTTTGCGAGGAAGATTACGAATGGTTTTTGACCGAGCTGGCGTTCATCTCGAAAAATTCCGAAACTCCCTTCAAGATGATTATCGCAAGCACTGGCCGTCAAGAACCTCTCGCTGGCTGTTTAACTATAGACTTGGATCAATACCAGGCTGATGCAATTACTCAATCAACGGAACCTTCTACAATTGTATGGTCTACAATGATACAATTGATTGAGGAATGTCCACAATACTGTAGCTTCGAGGGTTCACTGCGGGAAATACTCACTGAGGTCAATGAAGAACATTTATGTCATTTGCTCCTTGAGTGGCTCAGATTTAGACCCCGTTCGACAACGAGATCTTCTGTGCAAAAGACATTGCGAAATTTATCACCAGCTACCCCAGTAAATATACTTACCACAATGATGGCTTCGATACCCACCAAAAGACAACCCTGGGCTCGAAAGGTAATTGAGTGGATTACCTACTCTGCCCATCCTCTGACCATATGGGAACTTCAAGGGGTTTTTCTCGACCTTGATGCGGCAGATTCGAATCGGGAAGAAGTTATCATCCAAGATTTGATAGAACAGCTCCATGAGGCTTTTGGTGGCATATTCGTCTTAGAAAATAACGAAGTATTCTTCCGTCACCACTTCATACGAGAATTCTTTACGACCTCGGCCCCCTCAGATGCTTGGTACAGTGTGGGCAATCGGGGGAAATCCAATGAAGACATCACAATTTTCTGCCTCAAGTACTTGTCCTTACCAGAAATACAAGAACGAGCGGCGAAATTTTATTGTATCGATGAAAAAGATGATACCGAGATGTGTCCAGTGTCCAATTTTAGGCATGATCTTGTTTCATATTCTGCGATGCACTGGCCCACTCATTGCAAAGTTGCTCTGTTTGAAGTGGTCCACCCCGTTCATCAATCCGGCCTATTAGCTAATCGGACTACCCTATTGGTTAATGGGAACCCCTTACCCGAACGGGACGCCCGATTAGCTAATAAGCTCTATTTATCTAATAATCGAATTTTTGAAAATCGAAAAGTTTGATAAAAAAATATTTTAAAACTTTTTTATATAAAAAATTAATTAATATTAATCAATTTTGATTTATTAATTAAATATTTTATTATTAATAAATATTTAATTTATCAATAAATATTAATTTTATATTTTCAAAAATCGATTTTTAGATAGATAGAGCCTATTAACTAATCGGGCGTCCCGTTCGGGTAAGGGGTTCCCATTAACCAATGGGGTGGTCCGATTAGCTAATGGGCCGGATTGATGAACGGGATGGACCAGAAGGATTGGAACCAAAAGTTATAGTAGCTGAAATTGATAGGTTTTTAGGAGAAACAGAAATCAGGGCAACTTGGGCAAAGATCTATCATCTCTTGTCGCATCCTATTGTTCGGTCTGAAACTCCTCTATCATCGGCTTTTGTCATTCTGAGCTCACTCGGGTTTGAAAGCTTTATTGCCCAGAAGATTAAGGATGGTGACTACCCGCAAGAGCTCAATAGTGAATATGTTGCGGCGGTAGTTGAAGCAGCTCGTGGTGGGCATCGGGGTGTCATAGATGTTCTCCTCAAATACGTTGAGCCGACTAAGGCTGTACTGGAACTTGCGATACAATCGGCCGACAGTCGTATCTTATCTACTCTTCTTAAACATACCGCTAAATTATCTGAGAAGTACGAGTATTCTACTGAGCTTATGTGTCGAGTAGTTTGGCTCGGATTGGACGATGCTGTAGAATATCTGATCGAACAGGGGGTCCAGGTTGACTTCGAGCCATCGCCATCAGCCTCCATAATGTCACCTCTTCACCTTGCTGTTCGAATGAACCATAGCAAGATTACCAAATTACTGATATCCGCTAACGCGGACCTCAATTGGCGAGCACTATACAATACTACCCCCTTAGATACAGGATGTGCTGTTGGAAGCTTAGAGTCAGTGAAGCTGCTTTTGCAGGCCAAAGCAGACATTGATTGCAAAGATCACAATGGGAAATCTCTACTCCAAACGGCAGCTCGTTTTGGTCAACATGAAATTATCAAAACGTAAGTGGTGAGAATCTATAGAGGATGGCACGATCGATTGCTGATTTTCATTTCAGGCTTATAAGTGCGGGGATGGACAAAAGCTATCCTGGTGACGAAACTCAGCCTTTGATCAAAGCTTTGATGAGTGGATATACAAAATGCTGTCGCATTCTTCTGGAAAATGGGATTGCAACCACAGTCTCATCCCCAAACCGCCCCCCGCTTTTCTGGGCAGTGTACCAGACCAACAAAGAAATCTGTGAACTCTTGCTCGCAAATGGGGCAGACCCGAACTGGGATTCTGGGTCACGACATGCGCCTATCCTGGTCAGAGCTATTCAGAGTGGTGGGAGTGTTGAATTAGTTGAATTGCTATTGGAAAATGGAGCCGATATCAATGTGGTTGACAAATCTTCGGAATTAAAGTCTTCTGCAATCTCGATAGCTGCAAGGCGTGGTTTTACCGAGGTCACAAAATATCTCATTGAACGAGGTGCTGATGTTAATCTCTCGGGCATTGAAGGGGCTACACCAGTTTATTTCGCAGCCGAGGCCAACAATCCCGAAATTGTGCAATTATTGGTGGATGCAAAAGCGAACCTTGAAATGGATGAGAATCTAAATAACGGGTGGGGCCCATTGCACGTTGGGTTTCGCTTTCCTGAAGTTGTGCGTATCCTCTTACAGCATGGGGCTGACATTACTCGGGCTTCCTCTGGGGGAAACATCATGTTTCTCGCCAGTAGATATAATTGCCCTGAAGTAGTGAAGCTTTGTATACAATATAAGCCGGATTTGGAGGCAAAATGTCATAGCTCTGATGATGGGGCCTATGATGGAGCTACAGCATTGATTGTTGCGATGGACCAAGGAAACACCGAAGTTGTTAGGCTCCTGCTTGAGGCTGGTACAGATATCAATCAGCGATTCGGGCCCAATCACTTCCCCTTGCAGTATGGTTTCTGGACCGAAGGAAATTCCGATGGACCTCTACGAGCTTTACTTGAGTATCGCCCTGATCTAAATCTCATTGATGACAATGGATCCACCGCTCTACATTGCATAAAAAGAGAAACTCCGGTGTCATGGGTCAAACTTCTGGTCAACGCGGGTGCTGATATAGAAATCCGTAACAAAGATCTGATGACACCCTTGAGTATCGCAATTCAATATCGGAACATCGAAGTTGTTGAATATCTCCTCTCAAAGAAGGCGTGGGTTAATATTACGGGCGGACTTGATGGCGGACCACTTCTAATTGCCTGTCGTATAGGTGACTTAAGGCTTGTAAAAATTGTGGTAGAGAAAGGCTTCCGAGTTGACGTGGACTTGGCAAACCCAATCCTGTTTGGAACAGCCTTGCAAGCCGCATGTGCATACAGGCCTGAGAGTGCTGATGATGACGAGTTTCCCATGGTCTCGTACCTCCTCGATGAAGCCAAGGCCAATATTAATGCATTCGGTGGCTATATGGGATACGCACTGAATGTAGCATGTCTTCTAAACAGTACCTCTCTTGTTAAGTTTTTGTTGAAAAAGAAAGCCAACCCTGATGTTGCAGACTCAATGGGCCGAAAGCCTATCCACTTCGCAGCCCTGCGTACAATTAGCCACATCGATTTAGTGCTCAACGATGACTTTCTGAAGGCCGAGGACAACTTAAATAGGATACCACTGCACTGGGCTGTATTGAGTGGCAGAGTTGATTTGGTCAAGGTGATTCTTGATCGCTCAAAATCAATATTGGGCCCAGAGGTAGTCAATTACCCCGATTGCGATGGATGGACTCCACTCATGTGGGCGGCGAGGCCTTGTGAGAGGTGGAACACAATGATAAATGGGCAGTCTGAAGTTGTTGACTTTTTGTTGTCGAATGGCGCAAATATTTTTGTCAAGGGCAGAGGTTTGTGTCAGGAGTGGTCACCTTTGCGAGTTGCTACGTATTGTGGGGCGAGTGAGAAGGTTATAGAGCTTTTGACGCCTAAAATTGATGACCGCCCCCCAAGAGGTGAGACGTGGAACGTCAAATTCCATACTTTAAGAAAAGCTTCTGTGCATCCGACTAACTATTGTGACGCCTGTCTTCTTGTAAGTTTCCTACTTCATACAAATTCATATTCAGCTAACACAACAATGCCAGGGGATCGTGGGTACATGGTTTAGATGTCAAACCTGTTCGGAATTTGATCTCTGTTTCAAGTGCTATCGTTCAAGAGATACTTTACAGCCAGGCTGTAAATTCGATGAATACGGTACCGAATATGACGATGATCCCGAGGAAAATATAGAGGGCTATGACGACAGCACGAGTGTTTCCGAAATCGATGAAATCTCCGATGAAGATAGTGAAGAGGAAGAGCCAAGCAAATAGCACCAAAGTAATTGGGAATAATGGCAACTTAGCTGGATCAAATGATAATGATAATGACGATGAAGATGACGAGGGAGAACGAGGAAGACGAAGATCGCGATAATGATAGCTGAGATCTGAAGGTTCGGTAGGAGATCCCACAGGAAAGTACAAGTATGGGAACATGAACAGACCAGTTTATTCAATATCCACTGTTTTCTATTCACTTATCTTTCCTACATTTAAACCCAAGCCAAAAATCAATTTCTCTTCTCTTTGTAATAAGAATAAATCAATCCATTTTTCCCACTACAATTCAAAATGCCTCAAACTTCTATCAACCCTCCGAGTTGAAAATGATTCTTTTCCATCAAACAGTGATATTGACACCAAGGTTTTCTCAACCTGAATAGTATAACATCGAGACCTTTAACTTTACCATATCAACCAAATTATCGTTACAACAATTTCAATATGACAATTCGTTATGTTATATTCGCCACTCAAAATTCGCTTAGTTTGGTTATTCCCCAACCCCTTTTCCCCATCAAACTACATTACTTAATACTTTTCTGGTTTTCATCTTCTATCTCCTATATTCATCTTCGCTTATGCTCTCATCCGAATCCCTCCATCGTTACTGTTGTTCGCCAATTCACTGTTGTTTTTCCAACCGCAGAAATATGAAAGCTATAAGCAACAATGTTAGCATTGAACCACACTATACCCCGAAGGGGGGTACTACATGCCCCAATTAACATGGGAGATCATAAACCCGCTTAGTAATCCCTTCCAGTTACTACCACTTCCACTTTCAATAACTTTTATCTTCTTAGGTATTGAGAAGGTCGGGAGTTTTGTATTATGTGGGAAAGGGATGATCTTATCATTAACTAGCTAGATAGGGAATTTATACTATCTAAGTACGGAGCTGATTATGTAATGCCTTATGGGGTAGTTCCTTCACCTACTTTCATGATTTTCTCCACTTATATTCCTCGACTCTCTTTCGTCCCACACCCACTTTTACCGTATTTATAACCCTCTCCCCATTCACTCCCATTTCTCTATTCATTCCCATCCCCCCATTCACTGTCTCTCATTCTTTATTGAGGCGAGGCGAGGCTAGACCAGGCCAGGGAATTGAAAATTCAGATAGACATATCATTCAAATCCGGCTTTCTCGACATGCAGATAGCAGCTTTAGGTCGATCCAAATATGGCTGCCAGTAGTCTTTGCTCTTTAACCAATCATTAGCCAACGGAACCACCCAAGAAAAGAGCAGCTTACTAGCGCCTGCAGATGTTCCTCCCCTGGTAGTACCACACTCCATTCGAGTCGACCCAGACCTGCTTCAGCTGCTGCTTTGGAATACACTTCCTCTCGCAAGAAATAGAATTCCCATTCAATCTTTGGCTTACCAAAAGAATGACAACACGCCTTGTATCCATCATCAACTCTCTCAAGAATTTCATAGACCGTGCCGAGATGTTTTTCTTTCTCATTAAGCGGATCATTCGGTTGAAACATGTCGATAATTGAAGCGTGAATAGTGAGTGCGAAACATTTCCCACCGGGTTTCAAGGCCGAATAAACATTGTCGAACATCCGCCGCATCTCTTCTTCTGTAGCTGCATAATTCAATAGCCAAGCCGCAACAACAAAATCAAAAGTTCCTTTTTGATCTTCAAGTTCTATATTGTCCCACATATCTGGCCGAGCACAATCCGCAACATGGAATGATACATGATCTTTCATCTCAGTTGGAAGGGCTGTCCGAGCAGCAGAAATCATGATTGGCGAGATGTCTAGAGCGGTTACGTGAGAAGCACCCCAGAAAAGCAGCTGGCGAGTATAAAAGCCTGTGCCGCAAGCGAGTTCTAGGATTCGTTTTGAAGAATCAAGAGGACCAATGAGTCTCCTCATAGCTGTATGTTGTATCTGCTGAATTGGCATGACATTGAGAGTGTCATAATGGATACCAATGGAGTCATATTGTGTTGACATTATTACACGAAGTTTTGGTAAGGTCTGAAGCTGGCTAGGAATTGCAATAGAGGTGCTTGCTGATAGTCGAAAGCTTCATCTGTCTTTGATTTAGGAGCAAAGATATAATGAAATTTCGCGCTTGCTGTCGGCCTTTGCGACCAAAGAGCATACGTCCTTTTGAGTAATCGGAATTATCTGTCTCGTAACGGCCTATCTCAATCTATCACAAAATCAAAGTCAGGTGAGAGTGACCGGTGTGCTTATGCGCTGGCATTCTGCAGTGGTGGTGTAATATGTTTTCCCGAAGGATGGTACAAGTCGCGCTCACAGTACCAAGGCTGAATTGGCTCGGGTGTAGATATGCAAGTGCTGCACAAGACGAATCCAAGAAAAGCATTCCGATAGTCCCAAAATCTGGACAACCTCACATATGGAACAAATGAAGGCGATAAGACTAGAATATACAAAGACAGCTGAAAACGAAAAGGAAGAAGTTGGGAAGGCGAAACTATAAAGCTAGACCCTCAAGGAGAATTAAGGGTTTTAAAGTATGCAATTATGGAAAGGAGTAACAAGATCACACTTTTTGGTAGAATCTCTGTTTTCATATTTAGAAAAATATTCTTTTGTTTGCTTGACGATTTCCAAGATGGGACTAAAATAAGTATATGTTACAAATTGAGAGCAACCCGCATTTCCATTGTTAAGAACTTTCCGGGTCAGGGGACTATTGGACAGCCTGAGAGATGCATGGCCACCAATGACTGAGAGCGGATGCCCGCCTTAAGCTGCCTTTAAGAGGGCCATAGATGGTCTACTGTACTTCCTCGCTGCCATCATCTAGTACTCCATCTTCCGAGGCACTTTGCATATAGTATTCCTCCCATTATTGCGGAGTTGTGTCATCGCTTATAAAAACAATATTCTCGCCGTCGTATCGAATCATATAAGACCCATTGATGTGATTGCTATTGACGCTTTGGGACTGGCTTTGGGGCGTTGCGTTATTGTTTGTAAGATCGGTAAAAGCAAGGCGTTCTTGATCTGGTGTGTTGCCACGAATACTGCGGTTGCTGACCTTTCCCGGCGATTCATCGCCCTGAAGTGTATTATCTGAAGCGAATTTTTCCACAACACTTGACGCCATCTCTTTTTTCAGTACTGGGTGCTTTAAGTTAGTAATATCTAGACTGGAAAGCACATCATCCACTTGCGTAATAGGGACATCATCAGTACAATTTGACCATTCCCCATAGCCCAATTCTTCCTGGGTAAGACGATGTAGTTGGAGAGTGGCGTTTGTTGTCCATTCCAGATATTCGTACTCTTTGTAATGCCACCTTTTATGCAAAAATTGTAGCACTGGCTCAAGGATAAATGAAATGACGATAAGAAGAGTGCCTATGATGTATGTGAAGTAGAGACCAAACAGGCTAAATGAAGAGTAGGCCGCGCTTCGTATTTTCTGGGTTTAGATGTTAGTCGTCCTGCGGCGAGGAAGTTCTTGATAGCACACAGCGACTCTCACCTGACTGTTGCAAATTTTTATCTCTTCGGAGTTCTCGGGTTTTTGACGGGAACTTTTTTCGGCGGGATCTGTGGTACCCATCGCAGTATCAACATAGCTTCCTTGGACCGCAGCAAGTGTAGTATTCCACCAGTTTGTAACATCTATTTGCCATTGATTTTGTGGCAGAGAGTATTGGATGCCGTCGTAAAGTAGCGACTGAGAATCTAGCGATTTGGCACCAAGATATCCAAGCATCACCCACAGAGAGGAAAGTTGGCCTTGCATCATAGAAGGCCAAAGCAGGCGCGTCCCAGATGCGGATTTCGATGATGGTCTTTCTGTGTCCAGATCTTTGCTAGTAAGATTGAACAACGACAAAGCTCCGTATAATGCGTCTTGCATGCTAGCTAATGGTCCACATCCGGTCTCTCTCTCGAAAGCCGAGTTACACCACTGCCACTGCTCGACGCAGCCCAGTGGAGATGCGGCTTCTTCCGGCTTGTATGTTGTGCGTGCGTCCGGGGAGCCAGCACTACTAATGTTGAGCCCCGGCACAGTCGCTCGATACCAGTCGTCATCCAGACGTTGGCTGAATGCTACCCCGTTTCCAGACAGAAAGACAACAGTTACGTCGCCGTCTGATCGAAAGATTGTTGAATCGGGGTAGAATGCCGAAGAGCTTGGATCTATCCTGCCTTGATAGCTTCTCGAACCTACGGGACTAATGAATATGGTGTTGAGGTTAGTAAACTTCGAATCCAATCCAAAGAAAAAGCTATTACAGTCTATCCGGTGTTGTTTTGGACAAAACTATATATTTTGGGTTGAAACTCTTAAAATTGTTGAATTTTTCAAACGAGTAAAACCTCTCAAATCAGTTGAATCTTGTAAAAAGAGTTTTTTTTATCTAAAAGAAACTCTGGCTAGACTACCATAGAAAACATAGCCCGAGATGATTCTGGGTTGAATGGTAAACCTACCTTAGCTTGTAGTTTACGCCTGCCAGAGTATTTCCAGATACATAAGGAGTATCCCAGTTCCCGGCCTGGTATGTAAAGTTCCGAAGTGTGACATTAGTGGCAGTTCCTTGGCGCAGACTCCCGTAGTTGTATCTGACCCATGATTCGTTCAAGCCATCGAACTGGCTGGTACGACCTTCCGTCACGAGCGGTGCACAATGTAAAACATATCGCCATAGAGAACGCTGATCTTTTGGGGTATTCAGTCCCAAGTCATCGTTACTATCAACATATCCCGTGTCGAGAAGTATATTCGTGTCGTTACTACGACAGACACCCTCCTTAAAGGGACAAGCGGCATACATATCAGAGATGGCTGTAGGTAGAGTTTTGGCAACAAATTTGTCACAGTCGAGCATTTGCGAGCTGCGATTGGAGTAGCATTGCTGGGCGTAGTTTGTAGCATCGTTAAATCTCTTTGCATCGTGTTGGTAACTGACATCCATTTCCGAATTGGAAGTTGGAAAAAAGACCCCGCAGTTTGAAGCTTTAATTAAGACATCATCGCCAGAAGCACTCGAAATACGAGAAGAAAAGCCACCAGCCACTGCCAAGCCAGCGATGCAAGATATTGATATGAATATAATTGGGAAGATGCGAGATAAAATTTCTTTTCTTGAATGACGCCATGCCCAGAGCAGAGATAGGAGTAAGAGTAGTCCTGAGTCCGGTGATGAAGAATTTCGCAGAATAACCTGCCGTTGGTGATGAATGGTGTCTCTGGTTTGAGGGGTTGAGTAGCATCGATGGAAGGCTAGGCAAATAATACTCCAGACCCGCGCAGCGACAAAGTTTATAAAGAATGCCGTAAAAGAAATGATCAGATCACCATGTTGTCGGGTCGTAGTAAGGGTCGCACCATTGAACGTGCCATTGGACCAATTCGTCCAAGTGCCCAAGTGCACGCTACTCTGGTCCATGGCAATGAGTGAAATTAGTGAATGAGCATGGCAAAAAGAAAAGACAGAAGATCAAATATTAGTGATGTAGATAACTTCCAAGCAAAAGGTAGCTCGAAGAACCGAGAAAGATTAACAGTGAAAGTCACCAGGGACGAAATCAGATACATTATTTTCTGTAACCAAAATCCTTGGGGAAGCCCCTATAAAGAACTCATCTCTCAAAGTTACGTTCTGCTTGTTCAGACTCGAGGTTACGCAGTGGAAAGATTCTTTACTAGTGCTTACTTATTTTTAATAAATTGTTCAGATTATCTTTCGAAATCAAAAGCCAATGTTCAAGATAAGAAGTTAGGGGTTATGATGATTGTAATGGAAAGTAGAGCTACCTTCCATCCTTGATGCTGATAATACAAAATCAAAATAGAAAATGGTATTCAAATGACAATTTTGGAGCCCTATAAAAGAACTAAATACTAGGTATTTGTCCACCAGGGGGAATGATTGATAATGTATCTCGGCTTACCTTATAGGTGGAGAATTGATGATAACTCCGAGAGCATTGAGCTGCGAAGCGAAGCGATTTTTATAATTAGGGGTGCAGAGGCGGGGACAGGGGCAGGGTAAAATGCAACCTTGAATAGTAAATTAAGGCTGGCTGATAATGTAAGATAAAACCGCGATTACATATGCAGAAGAAAGGGGGAGTGCTGCTCGTGAACCCCCTGATAACGACTGGGCGACATGGAATACCAACTTCCAAGCACCAGGTTATAAAAACGCCGAGAGCATTAGTGGAATGCATTTCCAAGGTCCAATACAACAAAAGATGTGGTGGCAGTGCTATTTGCAACTTTAGCCACCCTCTAACTCTCAGAATAACGCACACTGTCCCTAAAATATCAGGATATCATACCACTATTTACTTTTTATTGAGTAATTACATACTTGAATCCTCACAATTCACACAGCTTTACAATGTCTTATTATTTGGTAGATACATAAACTCTCGATGTTTTATGAAAGTTAAGTCTAATTAAGAGACATTGATGATTGAACGGGCCAACTTGGCCTGATTTCGTTGATAGACAAAGGAAAGATAATGTATGTATGTACTGGGTATATAGATCAGCCATAGGACATAGAGCAGGAGGGTAAGGGGTGGTGAGATCGTCTTTGTATGAAGACAAGACAGGAGTATCACACTCATATACGGGCAGAGAATCATGTAGTAGCCTTTTTTCATTCCCATTAAATTGATTTGCCTATTTTTAATATACAAGTGTGGAAAGTTCATATCGGAATGCTAATCCCCCCTCAATATTTTCGATACCAATGGATTTGCAAGTGAAATGATTACCGCAATGTAGAAACCCTCCATGAAGCGTTTTTGGCATAAAAACCTGAAGGTAAATGGGAGACCAGTTGTCGAGAAGTGATACGAAAGCTATGCGAAAGTGTGATTTTGTGAATATGGAAGAGATGATGAGATTGTGCTGAAGATTTTGAGCTTATCGATAGAATAGATGACTCAAGTGTCAATTTCAACAAGTGGCTTTAAATGGAGGAGCACTCTCCAGCTAGAAAAACCAATAATCAGGCCGATAGCCATAGTTCATCCTCTAGCGTAAGGATGGAAGCCTCTGTTGCCACCTCTCCCACCTCCCCTATAGTTCGCACCAGGCTTCCCCGCATTCTTTGGACCCGTTGGCGCACCCGCAGGCGCATTCGGTGCGACCGCTGGTGGAGCAGATCCTCTATCACTTCCTCCACCTCCACCTCCACGGCCTCCTCTCCCACCACCAAATCCACCACGTCCGCCCCCACCACTGCTGCCCGTACCCGGCTGTGGAACATCATCATACATGCCCTCCCAAGACGTTGGTCCACCGGCACCCATCCCATACCCACCACCACCACCACCGCCGTACTGCGATTGTTCGCGTTGAGCACGTCTCATCTGTTGTTGTTCATACTTTTGTTGTTCGAAAATTCCTTGTTCATATGCATTGTAACCAGGCGTTCCCATTCGACCACCAGGGTTATTATTACCTCCAGCTACATAATTACCTCCTTGTCCACCCATTGCTTGTTGCATTTGCATTTGTTGCATCTGCTGCATCTGTTGCATCATAGCTGGATTCATGCCTGCCATTGCTGCCATTCCAGCCGATGGACTTTGAGGACTTTGACTGCGTGCGCCAGCTCCCCCCCCGCCTTGCATTTGCTGTTGCATCTGCTGCATCTGCTGCATCTGAGCCATCTGGGCCATCATAGCAGGATTCATAC
The DNA here is from genome assembly GCA_025890175.1 of Ciborinia camelliae. Lineage (NCBI taxonomy): Eukaryota > Fungi > Ascomycota > Leotiomycetes > Helotiales > Sclerotiniaceae > Ciborinia > Ciborinia camelliae. Next base: position 1,634,265 of record JANPYM010000013.1, read on the forward strand.
CCCCGGGCATTCCGCCTGGCATTTGTCCTCGACCCCCACCCATGGCCATTTGTTGCTGCATCAATGCAAAGTATTGTTGCATGCGCTGCCAGTATTGAGCCATTAATTGAGGAGTCATACCACCGGGAGCATTCATTTGGCCGCCTTGTTGCTGTGGATTAGAATTTTGAGATTCATCGGCGAAGTTTCCCCCCTTCTTAAATCGACTACCTCGTGAGCTTCCTCTGATTTCTTCTTCTTCTCGTATGTTGCCTCGAGGCTGAGCTTTCTTGACCTCGATTGGCTTTCCATGAATTTCGAGTGGGGACTCCAGGCATGCCTCAACAGCGGCTTCACTATCGAATGTGACGAACCCAAATCCTCGTGGTCTACCAGTATCTTTGTCCATCATCAGAGTAGCATCGACAACTCGTCCGAATTGCATGAAGTACTCTTTGAAATCTTGTTCGGTAGCATCTTGACTGACACCACCAACGAAGATTTTGCTTGTACGTTCTTGCTCGTCTCTCGGAATAGCGCGTTTGGGATCGATCTTGAAAGTTAAATGTGAGCCAGTGTTTTTTGATGTTAAAGAATGAAATTTGGAGGGATAAGAGCGTAAAGAATTGTTGTGAGTTTTGAGATCGGGTCTTACGATTTTGCCGTCAAGGTAATGTTCCTTAACCATGACAATATTAACAGTCCGGGCATCTTTGAAGGTCAGGAATCCAAATCCTCGAGATCGACCAGATACACCATCTCTCATAACAGTACATTCAAGCACTTCACCATATTGTGAGAAGTACTCCTTCAATGATTCTAGGATTTAAAGTTAGTGGCCATACAGGGGTTAAGCGTAACATTGGATTTTGGCCGTCTTACGATCTGTCGTCTCCCAATTCAATCCACCAATGAACATTTTACTGCGCAAGGAAAAGTTAGCATATTGTCTAGTTTTATCAATTAATATCATGACAAGGAGAAGAGGTAATGAAGTCATCCAGTATTGGGAATCCTCAAAGAATGCATGGACGCTTTTCCCAGGGCCGTTTCATGTCCCGGTCAGTGAGATGATATCAATTCCTCCATTGTTTGCTGGAGTGATAGTTTATAACTGGGCTGCGGGCGAAAGAGCAAAAGTGGGCGAGAATTTCAAGCTGCCACATTTGGCATTTGGTGGGCCTTTCGACAAATCCAGCAGGACGTCAATGCCGGGCACACACACCCAAGCAAGACCATCTCAGCAACTGCCTGCGAATCATGCAATAACGGTAGAACAGATGGCACCATAAGATATCCAAAAACAATCGTGTCTTTTGCTATCGTGATGCTAGGTACTGGCGTCGGAGCTATGAGCTATGGCCTATCTGTGTCTGTGGCTCTATGAAGATTATCTCGACAATAGGCTATGTAGTAGTAGTAGTAGCAGGCTTGACTATTGCCGTTGTGGGTGGCGAATGCATGAGGTGTGTATACCCAATTATCTCAAATCAAATGACTCTGAGCTTGTTCCAACGCCATTTTCCTCTCCATGCTCCCGTAGTCGCGAACCCAAACCAAAGTACATATCCAATGCCAAAGCAGGATAGAACATTGGATCGTGCCATCAATACCACTCAACATAGCCACCTGAAACCCCCAAAGCTCCCATTTAAATTCGCCCATCTCAGCTTATTTGATCCCATTCCTGACCCCAACTCCAGAATTGTTGCCTAATTTACCTCCCGGTCCTCATCCACAAAGCCCAAACTTATCCATGATCTCCATATCCTATGCCTTGTTGTGAATTGAGCCCGAAGCTCATTCGTAGCTACAGTCATGTTGCAGGTTTGCAGTATAGTAATGATAAAGTGCCAAAGAAAATTTCTGCAATCTTACCCATCTTCCTTGATACCCGGTCCATGTGCTTCATCTTTAATAGATGGAGCATCATACACATTTCCATGTCCATTCCCATTCCCGTTTCCCAGGTTGAAATCTATTTCATCATCCATGTCTTGTTCGCCATTATACATTTGTTGATCACCATCCCCATCACCATTCTGTGGATTTTGTTCAATATCTTGTCCAGCTTTTACTTCGATTTTTATTTCTGCAGCAGGGGCTGGAGATTGGACAGCAGGTTTGGGTGCTGCCTCTACTGGATTTGCGGTGTTATCGTCTTCGGTGTACCTTAATGCGATATATCAGCTGAATGTTTTGCGACGTGTTGATAAACGTGTAACCACCGTGGTAGTAATAATGGAAAGCGAATGCAAGACGGATAATACATACAAGTCAGCGAAGAGATCTTCCTCGAAATTCTCGGCTTCAGCCATGATGAGTAGATCTATGTTCTGTGAGATATTTAGATTAGATTCAGCCTGATGTTGATTTATAGACTGATGAGTAACTGTTGTAAAAGTCAACAACTGCTGCGTAGTACACTTTCTCGATGGAGAAGGTTCGCCGTCTTCGTCGCAAGTACTGAAAGTATTCAGAATAATCAATAATGGGTCGACGAGGAGGTTCTTATTTTTAAAATTGAAGTGGAAGTGGAATAGACAGAGAAGGAAATCCAAAGTGAGAGTAAGTAGATGTCTTAAGGAGGAGTTCCTTTCCCCAATAACATTTGAATGGCCGCCCTGGTCCGGTCCGCCTTAGTATATTTTAGCGTGCCAAATTTAGAGGCTAGCGGGGCATTCCCCGCCTGAACCCGCGCAACACAACCTCCCAAACAATGGCAATTCGTTTTGGATGGTAGAAGAGAACAACTACAATGGTTTGAGGAATGAAAAAGAAATATTACGATCTAAATCATTCATTTTGTGAAGGGCTGTGAAGATGTTCTCTTCTTCAAATGGCAACAAAAAGCCAGTCCAACAGGTATGCAATAACACTGTCCAAGTTCCCGGATTTATGTAGCTGACTCTAGCCACTGTTTGTAGGAGATGGTTCAGGTTGGTCAGTTTTACCCCCACTCCTTCCTGTCTCGAAACATGCGCAGAGTTCTGCATATTTAATTATACATGCTATATTTCTTTAATTTGGCTGATATCTAACCGTATATTATAGAGCGTGCTGAGTACGTTTCCAATCGAGATCTCTTTGCGCCCCCGCTTAACAGAAGCTTCGAGTTGTGGCGTTGAATTATAGAGTTCAAGGACTGACATGAACAGATCATCATCTCCTTTTTGGCGTGCCCGAACAGCAAGTAGTCGCCGTGATGACTCGCCGAAGAGACAGACTAGTGACTCGGGAACCGGACTTGTTGTGGGAGCTGGATACTCTCATGCCGACATACTAAAGTTCGATAACTTGCACGTCTCACAATGCCTTCGTCTTGTGAAATGCCAGCTAATCTAGAGTTTAGATCTTTATCTAGCACTTCGCGCCCCAGAACGCCTCCATCCAATCCCTCGCACAAACATCGAAGCAATACTCCTCCGCAACGAGGCACGGCAACATTATCCCCGCCACCTCGCAGATCCTATACAGATTTCATATCACATACAAATAATGACTGGGCCGCAGATGACGAGGAAGAGGAAGAGGACGAATATGGTTATGAGGATGACGATGGAGACGATTTTGGCCTTCCGAGTATATCTAGCAAGAAGCGCAAAACCCAGAGTCGACTCAAAAGTGCCTCGGCTGGAACTGCAGTCGATGAAGCCAAACTCTCTCCATGGCGCTCTAGCTTTGGGGCGAACGCAATGGGGCTAGGATCGCGAAGAATGTCAAATAGTGCAGATATTGCGATTGAACGGCCCGCACCAACTTATCCTGTTGCGAAAAAGAGCGAAGGGAAGATACTTCGACCTCAATATAAAGAGATACTTCGCGATCCCGCAAATTCTCTACACTTAATAGATCATCCTCCGGTACCATCCAATGCTACCTCCAAAGAAGTTGAAGCACACGGAGCTCGGATAACAAGAATAAATAAATTCAAGAAGATATTACAAGCTACATCTATACCTTTAACCGAGCTCAGAGACGCCTCGTGGAATGGAATACCAGAAGAAGTTCGCGCAATGTCATGGCAACTGCTACTTGGTTATCTTCCTACCAGTAGTGAGAGACGTGTGGGTACATTAGAACGAAAGCGAAAGGAATATCTTGACGGGGTACGACAAGCCTTCGAGAAAGGCGGCAGTAGTTCCGCCCCCACTGGTAAAGCCAGGGGACTTGACGAAGCAATTTGGCACCAGATCAGTATCGATGTGCCCCGAACTAATCCACATTTAGAACTCTACAGTTATGAAGCTACGCAACGATCTTTAGAAAGGATACTGTACGTCTGGGCAATACGTCATCCTGCAAGTGGTTATGTGCAAGGCATTAATGATCTTGTCACTCCATTCTGGCAAGTTTTTCTAGCCACTTATATCGCAGATTCAGATGTTGAAAGTGGTATGGATCCAGGACAGCTTCCCAAACCAGTGTTAGACGCAGTTGAAGCAGATTCGTTTTGGTGCTTGACAAAACTTTTGGATGGCATTCAGGATAATTATATTTTTGCGCAGCCAGGGATTCAACGTCAGGTAGCGTCGCTTCGAGATTTAACGGCAAGGATCGATGAACCTTTGGCCAAGCATCTTCAAGCAGAAGGCGTTGAATTTATACAATTTAGTTTTCGATGGATGAATTGTCTCTTAATGCGAGAGATCAGTGTTCAGAATACTATTAGGATGTGGGACACTTATCTGGTTAGCAGCGAATATTCTACTTGTTTTCAGTACTAACACGAACTTTAGGCTGAGGAACAAGGGTTTTCAGAGTTCCATCTATACGTGTGCCTCGCATTTCTTGTAAAATGGTCCTCGAAATTATTGAAGATGGACTTCCAAGAAATTATGATGTTCTTGCAAGCGCTACCGACCCGCGATTGGACAGAAACCGACATAAACATGCTTCTTGGTGAAGCATTCGTATGGCAATCGCTTTTTAAAGGCTCTTCGTCACATTTACGTGGTAGCAGTAGCACTACACCATCTGGTGCTGCTTGTTGAAGACCCTTTATTACGAATATATTTGATATTCGACATCATGAACGAACGAACAACTGGGAATGAGACTATAGGATATGGCGTCATTGGCGAACGGGATATCAAAGACTCAAGTCAAGCGTAAATAGCGACAGAGCCCATTGAGATGTGTGGATTAGCGTATGGATGAGTATGCATGCTTGTTTCGAGGTCTTCACCATATAGGGAACCTGAGATAGAACAGAGCTATACCTCTATTATAGTTCCGGGGTTCAAAGAAAAACGATTAGCTGTACGTAGTTATTAAACTAGGTAAATGTTATTAAACTAGATGCAGATAAAAGGCGAGGAAGCTCAAAACGAAAACACATTGCACCCGCGCTTTCTGTATGATGGGATTCCATTATGCAAATCAGATGATATGTCACGGATAAGAGCAATTGGGATGGTACAACTAGGGATAATAATGTAGAATAGTCAATTGGGGTCCATTATGCCGTTAGTTATAATCTCGAAATGCGTATGCACATAATCTAAAAGACTCGGAACTTTACAAAACATGACATTCTAATAACTTTTGTTACTGAAGGGAAGATTCTCCTGTAAGAAAAGAGTTACACATCATAGCATCATATAATTTAGTATGTTTATCTATATTTGGCATCCAGAGCCCAATAATCATTGATTCCCATTAGTCCCAGGCTTTGATATCCAACTCCCGACTCCGCACTATTGATCATCTCACTTCTGAAGTGGTAAGAATAGTGGAAGGAGGTTTCATGGAGCAAGATGTAGGATTAACACTGTGATATCGAAGCCCATTTTTCGACCTGTATTTATTTCCCTCCTACCCATTCAAACCTCCCTTAAACATAAAACACCACCTCCCTAACCTTCCCCATCCTCCCCCAAATATCATACTCCACCCACCTCGCCACGCCCCTCCTCCCCTTCGCCACCACACCCCCAGGATTCATAACATGACACCCCTCATACGTCAAACAAAACGCTGGACTATCCACATCGCACAGAATAATAGCTGTAGGCAATGGATAAATGCTGAGTGCATTTGAGAAATCCCAATGCTGGGGTGCGATAGTCAGGGGAAAGGGTGATAGATGTCCTTGATCGAGGAGGGTTTTAGTAAGACGACGCGCGGTATGGATATCCGGGTCAATTTCTGGAGGAGGGGTGGAGGAGGGTATGGATGAGGGGGGTGGTGACATGTCGATGTCTTCGTCTTGGCTTTCGGGAGTGCGCTTTTTGGATGAGCCGAGGGTGACGGCGGTTCGGCGGAGACGTCCACTAACATCGTCTCGGAATACAACTAATTCGCAACTCATGCCGAATAAACTGACTCTTGCTGGATTACTCGTCCAAATGGCTTCTCCGTCACCTTTCTTCCCCTTTTCCTTCTCCATTTCGGTATTGGCGTTTGCGAATGCGCGTTTTATGCGAGAGGTGAACATTTCTGGTACAGATTTTCTAGGTAGGGGGACAGAGGATCCGGAGGAGAAGGCGGATACCCATGCATCGTTGGGGCCCGGTACGAAGATAAATGTTGCGGTACTTAGGAGGGTAGGGTATTCGGAGAGAATGGCTGCGAGCGAGTCGAAATATTCTTTATATTCTATAGAGCCTCCCGATCCACCGCGGGCGAGCACAGCGTGGGAGACGAAAGAGCCGAGTAGGATAAATGTCATGGGTGAGCAACCTTCTGGTTCAGATGAGTAAAGAGAGAGAATTTTCTTGAGGGCCTGGAGGGTTTGGGGGATATCGAGGTGGACTTCGCCGAGAATGACAACACGGCCTCGGGATGGGGGTGGAGGATCGTCTGTATCAGGGGAAGATGGAGGAGGTCGAAGAAGCTTTTGTTCGAGTCTTTGCATTTTGGTACCGAGGGCTCGGGAACTGCCTACGCCTAGAAAGTCTACCCAGCCAAAACCGCCACCCGCTGTGGTATCCCCTTCACCCGCTGTGCCGAGAGTAACATGACGACGTTCGGAAGGAGGATGACCGATGAAGAAGCCGATAAATTTACCAGAAATAGTACCGCCTACTCCTCCATTTCCACCCAGACGAGACGATGATCCAGTTTCATCTTCTTCATATGTCCCGTCTACAAGGACCATCATTCCAGGGGCGAACCAGGCGCCATCTTCGGGGATGGCTTTCGCGTGTGTAAGGTCAAGTGCGATACTTCCTGTTAGGTCATTAATGGCAAGGGTACCAGTTGGAGAAATACTAAGGAGACCGAGAAGCATGTGGGTGCTGCGGTTGCGGCCGAGAAGATTGGCTATGGGTGTTAATTTATAGAATTGTGGTGGGGCGGGAATAGCGGAGGTGCTGCGTTGAAGGGATGCTTTGCCACCTTGAAAAGCAGGCGTTTGGAAGGATTCATTGCGGAGGAGACGTTGATGTATAACGTTATAGCGGTTTTGGAAAAGGAGTGTTTTATGGGAGGCAGGTGGGAATAATGAAGGTTTGGATGTATCTCTGAATTCCATTAGTCGATTTCCCAAGAAATTCATTATTAGAACATACCTATCAAAGTGCTTCTTAGCAACATTATAAACCAGTCTAGGTTGTTCAAAAGCATCGATAACTTTCAACCACCTCCTCGGGTCCCTCAGTTCATCCTCATCCTCATCATCCACCTCTAACATTGACATCCCCAGACTCGATTGACTATCTTCTCTTGGTATATTGCCCGGTCGTAGTCCAAGTCTGGTATGATTAACCTCCCCATGCTGTGATGATCCCAATACTAGACTATTCTGCCGACTCAACTCCCTCCCTACAACTATCCTCCCACCACTCATATTCCCTTCCAAAGTCTTCAAAATCTCCTTCAATTCTGTCCCTTCCCCATCCACAATAACGCCACCACTCCCATTCTTCCAACTCTTCGCAACCTCTTCCAAGACTCTCTCTGCCAATCCTTCTTCCCTCCATCCTGTTCCACAATGCTTTCCAATGAAACTAGCCAATACTTGTAAAGCCGATGACGTTAAAGTCAAACTATGCTTCTTCGTGAAGGTCCGAAAAGCCAAAGGTCTTAATGTTGCGGGCGGTAGAAGGATCGGCAATATACTCGCTTTCGGTATAGGTACTGCGACGGCATTGAATGGTCGTATGGGATGTGCTGGAGTCGCAAAGGCGGGTGATGATGAAGGGATAGGATTTATATTGGCGGCGGGGGTAGCAGGAGGTCTGAAAATTGGAGGGGCTTTTGATTTCTTTGTGGGATTTGGGCGACTCATGTTTTCAATTCGAACTTCAAAGTTTCCCTTGGTATAGTCGTGCAATTGCCCTTGATCATTTATCTCATAAAATCATATATGCTTTCGTACATATTTTGGTCAAGGGAAGTGAGACGCGTTGTGACGCGTAAAAGTTAAAGTGCTTTCTATTTTCGCGTAAAGCGCTCTGATAATCCTTGTGAATTCAATCCTTCAATGTCTTACGACTTTGTGAAGCTTCAAAAACAAGCTGTTCCAAGGTTGCTCTATTCACCTGTTGCAAATTCTTTTTTTGTATCTCTTCCTATCTCTTCCTGGGATCGCATTTGACTTTCAAAGGGTTTCAATAATTACTATTTGATCAACACCTTCCGCAACGCTCTATCAATTATCTCCACGGCACTCTCTTTAAATACCTGGTAGTAACTGATCGTAAACACAATGGCGGAACCAATTGAACCACCCACCACTCTATCGCAACAAGCATCCCAAGATATGGAATCCTACAACTCCGCCAAAGTATCGCTCGCCGAATATTGCGCCAAAGGAACTGCCGAATATGCGCAAAAGCGCTACGATGATGCTGCAGATCACTATGCGCAAGCTTCCGAATTGCAAGCTGAAATCAACGGAGAAATGGCGCCAGAGAATGCGGAGATTCTATTCTTGTATGGAAGAGCATTATTCAAGGTTGCGCAGCAGCAAAGTGATGTCTTAGGCGGTAGGGCAAGTGGTGAGAAACAAAAACCCAAGAAGAAAAGTAGTGGAAAGAAAGTAGATACCATCAAGGAAGAAGATGAGACCGTAAAGACGGAAGAAGAGAAAAAAGCAGATGAAGTGGCAGAGGAAGCGGTTGCGATAATTGCAAATGGAGGCGCAACCAGAAAAGTGGAGAGCTCTAGTACGGAACCAAAGAAGCCTTTATTTACATTTACCGGAGATGAGAATTTTGAGGACTCAGATGAGGAGGAAGATGCAGAAGGAGACGATGATGATGAAGAAGAAGATGACCCTCTAAACCTTGCGTTCGACATTTTGGATTTGGCGCGTGTACTATTTGAGAGGAGGTTGCAGGCGGACGAGGGTGAGGGCAAGGGAAAGGAGACTGGTGATACACCCATGACTACTCATATCAAAGAGAGACTTGCGGATACACGGGATCTTCTGGGAGAGATATGTCTTGAGAATGAAAGGTGCACACATTTCATTTTACGAAACCTTACTCAATTTCTGACGGTTTTATAGATTCCCAGCAGCAGTTTCAGATTTCAGAGAATCTCTCGCGCTGAAAGAAAGTCTATTCCCAGAAGAAGATGAACAAATTGCCGAAGCGCATTACAAATTATCCCTCGCTCTCGAATTCGCATCCATCACACAAACGGAATCCGATGACAAGAAGCCCAATGCAGGAGCCGACAACGTTGACGAGGAGATGAGAGCGGAAGCTGTTAAGGAACTAGAACTCGCAATTAAGAGTACCAAGCTCAAGTTACATAACCAAGAAGTTGAATTGGCGGAAACAGCTATCGCAGAAGATAATGATGTTACGAGACACAGAATTGCTGATGTTAAGAGTATTGTTGCGGATATGGAGCTTCGTGTACGCTACACCCCCTCCCATACCCTCCCATACCCTCCACACAGCCTCAGAAAAAATACTCCTCTCTGGTATACAATCCACTAACACACCGGCTTGACAGCTCAAGGAACTTCGCGCCCCACCCGTCGACATTAACAAAGCCGTCGCCGCAGCCCTTGCTCCAGCAGGCGCACCGCAGTCCAATTCCATGAGTGGAGTTCTAGGAAATATCCTCGGCGAATCTGCATCTGACACTGCAGCACGTGTTGAAGAAGCCAAAAAGACAGCTACGGATCTAACGGGCTTAGTCAGACATAAGAAAAAGGACAAAAAGGATCTACCAATACAAGCAGGTGCCAAGAGAAAGGCAGAAGAGGATCCAGTGATTGAGGGTGAGAGTAGTGATGGTGGAAAGGAGAAGAAGGCCAAAGTAGAGGATGCTACGGTGGAGGATGCTTAGTTTCTTTTTTCGGTGCTGGGCGGTCAAGTTGAAAAGGATACCTATTTTATGGATGCGGATAAGAGCGGATGAAATTAGTAACATAGGCAACCCAAGGCAGGCTTGTAATAAATAGCTGGTGTTAGGCGGGCGTCCATATGAAATTACATAGGATACTATGGACTGTTATTAGTCGATGCCAGTGGCATTTATTATTATTCACTGTGTATGTATAATGAATGATCTAATAGGATTCTCATCATGAACCTGACTGAGCAAGCATCAAGATGAGAATCTCAAACTCCCCAACAGTAATGAGAATGTGAAATCTAATGTCGATATGGCGGACGTGGTGGTGTAGGCAGTACTCTCGATCTTTTATTATGCATGCAATAACTAACACATTGTTAAAAAGATATCGATGACATTCCAATCTTCTTAATTTTTAGAAAATTAAAATTAAACCCCACCAGGAGCAGTAAAATCAAAACCGAGCTCACCGGGGATCACTATGGTACTTGAACGGCGAAGACGCTCACCGGGGATGATGAAATCTTAACCATAAACACCTCCATGCTATCTATATATGGCTTCTGAATCCCAAAAAGAAATAGCAATGATCAAAAAAAGAAGTTGCGCAGGCACTCAATGAATGATATATACGTGTGCAATTATCTATTATACTTAAATATGGGTATACACGAGTACAGTACACTCGACCTCTTATGTATTTCCGTCCTTTCCATGGGTAATTAGCTAGGTACAATTCCATTCCATTCCATTCCAACCCGCAAAAAGCCCAACCCCAAGCCCAAACGTCAGTCGCCAAACTCCACGCTATATATACTACAACTACTAGGCAACCCTAAAACAGAAGAACGGAAACACCACCTAATGCAATAGTTCATATGCTCGACCGTGTCCTGCTTACTGTATGCTTGCTCATGTTCCCAGCTTCCCATTTTCCGTCTGGTCTGATCTGATCTTCTCATCTGGTGATCTGAAACCCCGACTTGTTGTCAAAAACATCATCTCATCCCATCTCATCCCATCCCATCCATCTCCTCTAGCATCTATCTCAACTCCAAAACCCCTTCATCTAACACTCCAAACAGTACCTCGACCTCCCTCTGCACCTTAGCAATCTCCTCCGCCAACTGTCCCGTCACCAAGATAAAAGCATATAAAATTTCATAATCTTCATCTTTGACCGTAATCCCCTGACCTGTCCTTCTCTGTGCTCCGCCCCCTTGCGCCCCATTTCCTTGTAGCCCCAAACCACCCGATTCCGGCAACCCATCTTCATCAACCTCATTGACTTGTGTAGGTACATCATCCTCATGACTGCGACGATTACTAATCGACATGTTTCTTCTATATTGAAAGATCTTTGCCAAGAGGCGATCGCGGGAATGCGCAGTACTGGGAAGACCGTCAATCAAAAGAGGGTATTCTAGTTTCATCGAGGAAGCCATAACTATTTACAATTAGCGTTTCATTCTGCTTATCGGCGATTTGAAAGAGTTGGGAAAGGCAAACCTTGAAACAAATGGCTAATTCTCGCACAAAGTTGCGCTCTTTCCTCTTCTGTAAACTTCAATAATAAACCCTCTCCTTCACTAGCTTCAGCATTCTTTTGAATAACTACATTCATAGCATGGAATGCATCCAGCATTTTAGTCGTAGCCTCAACTATCCGCCCATATGCAGCGAATGGAAATGGGCCTCGAAGTTCAAATTCGCTTGCGGCCGAACTTCGAAGTTTGTCGAGTACAAATATATACCTTTGGAATTCGAATTCCTCTCTCAAATTCATATAGGCGTCTTGAGATTCGCCCTCTACAATCGTTGACAAAGGATCCCTCTTCCATACCAAGCCCATTCGTAACCACAGAAGTGACAAGCCTTCTTTGAACTTTTGTCTTGCTGAAATTGGCCATACAACTCTTGTGATGATTAAACCCCAGATACAACCTGCAAGAACCGCAACAACTCTATGGAATGCGATTTCAGTGATGATGGGCCTGACACCACCTTCATCGTCATCGTGGTCGGAATCTTTGACTGAAAGGGAATATGCGTATAGGCAAGAGAGATTGTAAGTGAGCATGATAAAGCGACCAAAGGGACCATTGCCTTTCGCGATGATGATATAGAAACATGGCAAACTGACGATCCATCCACAAAAGGCCAAGGCGTAAGGATTGCCGGCACAGATGACCCAGATGACACATGCGATAACGGCGCCAATAAAAGTACCAATGAAACGAGCCCACCCGGTGGTATTGGATGCTCCTATTGTCATACTGCACACTAACATGTAAGACAGAAGTCCCCACTCTCCTCGATAATGCTGGTATATTGGTCTTGTTTCAGGAATGAAAGCGAAAAGAGCATAAAGGGCTGCTCCAAGGCCAACCTTTACAGCGAATCGTACTAGGCATTGGTAAGAAGAAATCAAATAAATTAGTTTGGCAATACTCACTATCATCGCGATCCAGAAACCGTACCATACACATTGCCTTTCGTCGTATAGCCCCTCCCTTGGATTCCACATTGACCTTAGCAGCGATTTCTGCCTTTCTATATCCAAGTCTAGTACGTAAAGGATCAGGAATATCTTTAGGCAATCCAGTCCCTGCATCCCTCGCAATAAGCTGCTCCTGCTCTTCATTATTGATGGCATCATTTTTCAACTGGCGTTTGGGCTTTCGCCAAAATATTAACCATCTCCATGAACGATGTTTCGGACTTTCTACTTCTTCCTTTAACTCTTCTAGGATTGCCAAATAGTTTTGCATCTCGCTCGCAAAGTCTTGAAGATTGAAACTAAAATGACCGCAACTCGCCGCAACCTCTTCGAAATCGGCTTCAATGCTTTCCGGGCGGGTCTTATCGAGTTCCTTTGACTTATAAAGTTCCTTTAGTGCCTGAGCCCTTGCGTTGCTGTACAGTTTTCTACAAACAATCTGTTAGTCTTCATATTCAAAAAGAACAATTCGGCATACTTACAATGCTTCAGTCAGACTCGATCGAAAATGTTCATTTATAGTAATGCGGTAGTCGGGCCCTTCGGCAAAAGGTAGTTCTTCCAGTATTTTTGAGAGAGTATATGCCAAGGATTTCATTGATGGGCCAAGATGAAGGATAAATCGCCCAAAGATTTCCGAGGGTGTTCGAACCGTTGGCATAGCAATACTCGACAAACTGGTCTCTGTACCTTGCCGGGTGAGAAATTTGGGCCTCTCTGAAACGGCGTCGAGATCACTACCCTCTTCCGATGCTTCCTCAATGGCTGTAAGAACTGCAAACCTATCTGATTTACTACTGAGAGGTCGGCTACTGGAATTTATTTGAGACGATGGGAATCCATGTGGGCCTGTGGGAGTTGCGCTGCCTAACATAGGTTCTCGAAGTAATGAAAATTGTGTCAAAGCAGCACTTCGTAGACCTCCAATGGACTGGGCAAGTGTTTGCATGCAGCCAACAAGCCTCGCTTCAATTGCGTATTCGCTTTCTGTACCTAGAACATAATGTTCCAGCTTTGCTTCCTGTAGATTCTTTGTGAGCTGAGTAGAAATAGATTTATATTGCTTCTGAGCCTGGTCAAAGGACATTGAGCGCAAATCAGTTTCTGAACCACTAAGAAACCCTCGAGTAATCACAGTAAGCATATCTCCAAACGAATCTGTAGTTTTGATCATGCTTTCTCGAAGCTCCGCTCGTGCAGATATCGGCCACGCCTTTCATAAGTCAATAATTGGCATTAATGGCTGTAAAGGGCAGAGTACTCACCAACAAACTGACAATCGACGTCGAAGTCATGCCCAGGATAACCATCTTCATGACTTGAACAATTTTATCATTCGAAAAAACACCCACTTGCACCGCATTCTCCTTCGTGAGAACTGTAATGATTGCCAAACTTGCCAGACTACAGGCAACACTGACCAATGGAGCATTATAGGCTTGTTTGAACCAACCGATAAATCCTAGACCTCCTCCACAAAAAACGATGAGTATGAGGGTATATCCAAGCTCTATGAGACCCAATTGAGTTTCGCAGTACCATGCCACAGCCATACTCGACACCGATATGAAGACCGCGTATAGAAATGCCGAGATGCCCAGTATCGCTGCTTCAATCATGGATCCGGATGATCTGGCAGGGTGGAAATAGACCGTAATCGTAGCCACCATATGTTTACCATCTTGATGCCCCAAGAAGTTCGACAAAGGTGGTGAGAAAGTAGCCAAGCTTCCAAGAGTGTATGCCAACGAGCATTTCAAGATTCCCTTTCCAGTGGGTGATTGTATCCATTGTGCGAATCCCCTTGAAGATTCAACACAATAGGTCCAACCCCTTTGGAATATGTTTGTGTCTTCCCTCCTTAAGCTCAGGCCCAGGCCCAACCCTTCATCAGATGGATATGATCGCGCCGGTCCGTCGAAGCCTGATGGACTTCGTAGAGTGATCTGTCTTCGAACTCGTTCTCCCGTACTAGGTATTACGAATGTTCCGTTCCGTAGTTTCTATTAACGTGCGACAAAAGGTTAGCTCCCGTCCTAAGCTTTTCTGTTGCGCACAGCCAATGGCAACACACCCCTCGTTTTGCTCCATGTTTTCCAAATCTTCTATCTCGCTGACCGTCTCTATTTGCAGACGACATACTAGATCCCTCTATAGCCGATGGCGAGGAACTCATTATTATTATTTTCGTATTTTCATAGCTCGGTGTTGAGATCAATATGTTTGGTGGCGCAGGATTCAGCACCAGTAAAGAAAGCTACCCCGGATTCTTTGTTATATGCCGATGCCAAGTGGGGGCCTGTCGAAGCCTGAAAGACAACACCCAGTCCAGCCCAGCCCAACACTTATTATTTGGTTGTACTCCAGCTGTAATATCAAAATTATTCAGTCAGCCATACTTATTAGGTAGGTATTGTGATGTACCATTCTTTCAAATTATTTGGAACAAACATCATGAATGAAAGGAAGAACAAGACGATGACTCAACGTCGAGAGACTCCAAGTTGCCAGGTAAGGTTGCCGGCACTGTATTGTCCTTTCTATTTATTTATCATTGCTACCAGTCAGTAGGTACGAGGTAGGTATGAGCCATTAACCACCCTATCCCGAATAGCATATCACGGCATGTATTCCACTCTCAATATCAAGTCGCGTGGCCCTCTCAACATGGGTTTTTGTAGGATCTTCATGTTTTTGGATTCTAGATTACTATCACTGTCCAATGCTAGGTGCTATCACTCATCCCGCGTTGTATAATCTGGTGCACATGGTCAATTCAGGAGCTCAAGTTGTCATGAGCCTGAACATGCTTCATACTTCCACAGGTTCAGAAATATGATATATTAATATTAATATTGATCGATGATCGTACAAATAACTCTTTTTTTGTTGCACGCCAAAAACATCTTTCACATCTTACATCCATCGCTCAATCCAAATCCCAATCCCGTCTCATTTGCAGCCAAAGGCCACAGTGGACGCCTCTATATCTCAAAACCATTCGAATTTTCTCAGATCATCCACCTTGACGTCTTCAATAATAAATAACCTCACCCAGTTTTCTATTTTCGGTACAATAGGGTTTTGCTTTCCTTTACCACCACAGATCTTTTGGATATCCACCTCAAAGCATCGCTTGTACCATTCGTTTCTTTTGGAATTCCAAGGGCCACGCTATTCATCTGTCAGCTTCGTTTCCATGTGAGATAGTTCTCTCATTAGGGATAGAAAAGAGTGAAAGATACACGTACATTCTTGGCAACCAATGACTCGAAGTCCTTCACGAATGCGTCTGCCTCCGACCACGTTCGGACCCTATCGCCACTACGTCCCAAGTACTCGTCAAGCCGGTATCCATGTTCTCCCCACGCTTGCCAAATGACCATGCCTTCTGGTCCGATACCTGCGACAAATGAATGGGCAAAGGATGAGTAGCGTTCAGCTTTGCGCACCCTAGCAAGCTCAAAGATGTGCACATCTGCCAAAGAAACGCACATGACAGTGGTACGCTGCAACGGACCTTGAGCTGCTAGTTTGCCCTTTGAATATTCGGAAATGAAGGAAGACGTGGGGGTGCTCCGGATTTCGTCAAGTGTTGGCAGGCCACCGCAACTCTGAGAATTGAATCGAAGAGCTTGGAAGAGCCTATCTTTGGGAGTGGCGAACAGGAGAACTGTTGTTGATGCAAGTTTGCAAGATCTCCACTCAATATCAAAGGGGGGGTGCTTCTTATACATCAGATCTAACTCAATGTGATGGCTGTTGTCTACCGCCGCGCTTTGGATTCTCGAGCAAACATGAGAAGCTGTTTCCAGCCCCTCGGAAAATATGTTGTGGACTTGTAGTTGTAGAGCCTTCAGAGGGCTGAGAGACGAATCGATATCGAACATACTGATATTTCTCGCGACCGCTACAATCCTAACGCTCTGTGGTGTCTGAAGAAATTCGTCGAATAATCTTGGGTCTACTGAGGTGGGAGGGACTTCCCCGTATATGAGACGACCAATGTTATCTGCCATTGTGCGCCGGGGATTCAACTGAAATCCCGAGCCTAGTCGAAGTACCCCCCAAATAAACTTAAAGAGTTCCTCATAATCTATCATGATGTTTCCTTGCTGAGACATGATGGGCCGTGGAGCTCGAATTTCGAAAAGCATGTTCTATTTCTTGACTGATAGTGGGAAGTTCAATAATTATATGGAAGTTGTCCATGCACATTGTAAATTGTTTGTTTCCTCTTGTCGCATCACTTCGTTTGCTCTTCATCGGATATATGTTGGTAACCGAGAGATATATTCCTTTTTTTTGCCCAGACGGAAACTCACATTATATCGAATGCACAAGGAAAAGAAAAGGATATAGCATATCATTTAAAAGAAAGAAAAAGCATATCTTACTCTAGTACATCGGGCCGGTAAAAAAAGCAAATGTGTAGATAGATATTCTCATCTTGGCAGAAATGAACTCCAGGCAATCAATTTCACGGATGATCTGTATTCGAGAATACTGTTCATATCTCAAAGCATTTCAATGTCTAAATTCTCTTTGTATCCGAGATTATCTCGATATCTAATGTTACCTCTCCGAATTCATTTCATCTTAACCCGAAAGTTCAATCTGAAGGATATATAGATTTCATTGGGTCAGTGTATACTGTTGAGTGAAAGTTTCAAACAAGAGATTGAGTAAAGTAATGTATGGCTATGCTCAGGCCTTCAAGTGTAAAATACTCCAAAGCTTCAATTTCGCATACTACAAATTCATACAAAATAATATTTTTAGTCTCTACATTTGAATTCCCATTTATCAACTTCACTCTCTTGAGTGCCGAGCATGCCAGATCTAGCAGTGCAAAAGATATCTACTATCGCTGTCCATGACGTACAGGTTTTTCTTATCAAGTCTCGAATGAAGTCCAGTCAACTTCTCTAGGCAAACAATTAAAAGTTTGCCGGTATTCCAGTCCCATAAAAGTCTTCTGCCAACCCTATGGACCTCTATTCTTCCACACAGCAATATTCTTCATCAACTTTCCATCATCGATTCTATACCAATTCAACAAAACCCAAACAGTCAAATTATATCGTTGTTTCCCCCAACTATCTTCCTCCAATGAATAGCATGCCTGCTAATAAATAGCACAAAACAAACACAGCCACCAAATCTACTGAAACCTTCCTCTCTCGGGAATGATGGCAAGGAATCCAAATGGAACCATGATGCCCCATGTTCACTTTTTGGAAATAAGCCAAGGGATTTGGAAGTGAAGAGATGTCTGGAAGTGACTTGAATGGAAGATTAACTGGTGGCAAGAAGTAGAGCTTTAGCGTTCTGACTAGTTAAGCTAATGCCTCAATTCTTTGGCTGGAAAATAGACAGATATCAGATATAATGCTAAGGCCAAATAGTTATCTCATTTCCCCCCATTATATGCTCCACCCATTCACTTCTCGCCATCTGACTTTTTGTTGCATATCTACAATACTGAATCAAATAGTTTAGATGAATACTTTTCAAAACCTCATCTGAATTTCATTCTTGGATCACCTTTCATCCCATCATTTTTTTGCCCCTTTATTTCGCACTCGATAAATCTATAGCAATATCTCAAACTTAACTATCAGAAGAGTTCTCAAATTCTCATTCCAGACTCAAATCCTCGAAGCTATAACATCTCATCCCAGTTTATCATCTATACAAAAGACCTTTGGAAGTTAAGTTTGTATTCTATCTCTCTTTTCATTCTATTCTGATGATTTCTTGTCGAGATCATGAGAATTGTAATCTTACGTTAATAGTACCCACCTAGTGATATTAATATATCAGATGAGTACGAAAGAATCTTGATTGAGGAAATGAAGTTTGATACCATCATCATCCCTTCTGTTAAAGTATTTTTGCTAGATGAAGATTTGAACAACAGGGACAAATGGGATAGTGCAGACACTGTTCGAACTTGCAAATGCTCATTGATTCAAACATAGTTCAAACTTGATTCGGATTTTGTCTGTTATACAAAGATATTGTCCACATTGTTCTAACTATCCGATCTATATATTATACATCAAATCATATAATCAAAGTTTACAATACTTCGGAAATGTATAGATCGATTTCAATACAATCATTTTGATTTGAAAATAATAGAATTGTATAATTTAGCTAAAGTTTATATGTACATAGTATATTCATACCAATTGTATGATTGAGGTTGATGATTTTGATGATATTTTGAAAATGTATAGGTTAATGTACGGACTGGACAATGTAGACAATATAAACAATGTAATTTGTATGTTAAGCAATTGTGAACAATGTAGTTGAAGCTTGGACTAAATACTTGACTCGGGAAATTCAGGGCACCAATAATAGTTGAAAAAAAAGTTGCGATGGCCTACAGAATGTCTGTAACGCGTTTCCATACGAAAAACTTTCTCTATATGCCTAGCTTTCTAATAGTTGAATTAAATATATTTGCGTATACAAAAGACTATTTGAATACTAAAATGTAGATTTTCGAGGAATTTTGAAATACGACTATGGCGACTTGGCGGAAAATTTCATTTATTAAACTTAATATATTGTTATATCGAGCTAGTTAGTGTATATAGAACTATTTTATAATAACCATTTATAAAAAGAGGGGATTTTGGAATTTTCTTGAGAAATCAAAAGTTGCAATATTTCTTGTAGTAAAATTCCGGAATTATAGCGAATAAATTTCATGTCTTTGCTCAAATTTCGCAAGTACGAATTTCTTGAAGATTGTTTCGAAGAATATAATATTGACATTGTGGAATATGAGTTCATACATTCGACAAACAAGGAAACTAAGGTAGATAAGTTACTGTGGTCCGTAGACCTTCGAATTTTCAACTTTCTCCCACCCACTCTCCTCCTCATTTTCAATCGAAAGATTAATAAAGAATCTCGTCTTATACATCATAACATATTCTTTCTCTCCACCCTCCCTGGGAGACAAAACCCAGCCTCTAGCCAACCTCTCATATCCATCACTCAACAAACAAGACGGAACAGCAATAATTTCTGGCTCCTCCTCAGAGAAAACAATCATCTTCCCATCCTCTCCCCACCTCCAAACATTGGGTTTCCATTTCTTTCCCGGTCTTGCGTACCCCCATGAAAGCATCCAATTTGTAAATTTAAGCACAGCATTAACTGCCTTTAACCCCTCAGTATTCCCCATCCATTTCATACTATTTTCTCCATTCCCCCAAAGTTCTTCAAATCCATTCTCTTTTCCCTCCTGCTTAAACCATCCCAATATTGCCGCTCTCCAAGCCTTTTCTCTCTCATTTGGTGGGAATCCGCATTTAAAAGCAACATCCAACATCCAGTTTACACCGCAATACAATACGCAAGCCACACTCTTCTCCCACATTTCCTCAAGAACAATACCGCGATGACTACGAGGGCGCCAGATGTGGTATTCAAAACCGGGACAAATATTCGAGTGAGGATCGAGACCAAAACCAAAAACTGTCAGAATACGGATAATTTTGCGAGAGGTACTGAGATAGATATCAGGGATATCAACGCGGTTCTTTGGTGGAATGCGGAGAAGTGGAAGGGATATCCATGGTGTAGACGGCGAAGGAGAGATGGAAATATTGGAAAGGACATCTTCGGAAACTGGAGAGAGTGGAAGTTTAGGAGAAGATCCAGGGTCGGTTTCATCTGGGTAGCAGAGAAAGCTTGTCGAAGCACCTAGTTTGAGATGGGGACCGAGAGCGCATAATGGCATTGGGTCGCCGGCGACTAAGGCAACAATAAGCATTTGCCGATAGCATTCTTCGAGGTGCTCGAATCGTTTTAAAGCCTCTGGAGTATGATTGCGTTTTAGTTTGAGACCTTTTCCAGCGACGTTTAGGACAATGGAAATTTTGTCACAATTGGCGTCGCACTTTCGCATTCTCTCGGGTAATGATGGATCACCCCCAGCTCCGAGTGCGAATATATCTTTGAGGTGTAAGGTATAATCAACTCCATCTCCTGAGGTATTGCTACCTTGTATATCGGCGATACTTGCATCATCTACTTTACCTTCCGATTGCTTTCCTAGAATTTCACGGACCTTCTCTACTTGTTTGAAGATATCAAAGTTAATCCCGATCGTCCTCTGTACATTCTGTAGTCTGACATCTGGATTCAAGATCTCCAAGGAGAGCGTCAACATATACCAGAGAAACTCTCCTGTAAAGCAAAGAACGGTAGGCATACTGCCGCCCTCGCATTTGACGTAGAATATGTGTCTCGGTCCCAATCTCATCTCATGCGAACACCACGCTCTCGTGAACCACCTCGAAAAACATATCTTCTCGAAGAAGGTCTGGAAATGTTTCATTGTTTCCATAAAGGGAGGACTTTCACCAGAAAAAGGACGAGTAATCGTGATGATCTCGGAACTAGCTTCGAATAATGGTATAAACCACTTAAACCAATCACTTTCTTCTCTTGTCACAATAACGTCATCGATGAGCACAATAACTTTCCGTGCATTCTTGTATACGGCAACCATGGCTGGTATGGCGGTTCCTTTCTCATCTTGACTATTTTGATCAATACATAGTTGATCGATCCAGAGTCCTTCATCCCGTCGAGTAAACTCTGAAAACATAGAGTAGAAAAATACTGGATCGAATGGCAATGGGTATTCTTCCGACTCTCCTAAGATTGTCTTTTGTCCATTGGATGATTGGTACGCAGGTGACCAGCAATAGCTCACAGCCAAATACGATTTTGGGACGTTATCATTGACAAGACGAAAGGTAAAATTCTCTAATAGATTGGGTGCTAGCTCGAAGTTCTTCGCAACATCTGGTGCTAGCATTTCCAGCCCTTTGAGAAGTTTCCAGGCAGATTCCTCTTGGCCGTCGGTCTCAGCTATGAAATCCTTGAAAATCGCATTCTTTTCTTCAGTCCCCAATTCATGAAGTTGGCCTGGAGTGATACTTTCACAAGATATATCGCGAAATTCCCGGAACTCGATTTGATTGGAGGTATTCCAATTCGTTTCCTCCAACCATCGCTTCTCGGCTTGAGTTGTTGACTTCATAATTTCGCTTTGATCCTCCGGCGAAGTCGCTTTAGAAATGCGACGACGCAATCCAAGAGCCTTTCGCAGCCGTCTAAACATTGCGCCAAATAACTGAGTGATCTCTGTTGTTTGTGTTATATTCAACCGGTAATTCCGATAATTCATATCGTGCGGAGTTTTAGAGATCAGGATATTCCACAATCTAAACATTCATCGACAGAACTTCAGCTTCCAGCTTCAGTAACGGGGGGCCAAGCCCGTCAGCCTCATAAGACATCGTCCCTTACCACCTTACAATCGCCGGTCACGTTCCAATTGCTGTAGGCAACGTGATTGGACATGTGCTTACATAACATTAAGCTTGAGACGAACTTCATCATCGTGACATTTCAATATCTACTTTTCATCAATGCAATAAATAGATTTCAAAAGAAATCCTCAAAGAATAAGAAAGAAATTTCCATTTTCAATATGTAAACATATCTTTATATTTTAAAGTTATATAATTTGAATCTTTGAATCTTTGAATCTTTGAATCTTTGAATCTTTGAATCTTTGAATCTTTGAATCTTTGAATCTTTGAATCTTTGAATCTTTGAATCTTTGAATCTTTAAATATTTGAATGTTTGAATATTTAAATATTTAAATGCTTGAATATTTGAATACTTAAATGTTTGAATATTTGAATATTTGAATATTTAAATGCTTGAATACTTAAATGCTTGAATACTTGAATGTTTGAATGCTTGAATGCTTGAATGCTTGAATGCAAAAAGCATGTGATCAGGAAGTATGTGATTAGAAAGTATGTGATCAAAAAGTATATGATTTGAAAACAATTTGATTATTTTGATTCATTATATAGTTGGGAATAACTTCAACTTTAGACGACTATATAAGACGATCATATGATATAAAACCCGCGGGTTTTATAGGGTAATCACCCTACAATATTCTACAGGGTAGGGTGACCACCAGTAGAGGGCAAATACCCCGGGTAGGGTACGGGTGCCCAGCCCTGGCTTAAACGATCCGCAAACTTCAAACCCAATACACACAGAAAGCCTCAACACAAGCTTCTGTGTTTCTCGAGAATAGTTTTGATATCAAATGACGATGCAAACTTTGATCGTCCGGAACAAGATGATCTTGGGGTCCTCAGTCACTGATATCATGCGTGACTCCTGTTAGGGTGAAACCGTCGAGTCTGTCGGGGCGGAAATAAGGCACAATGAAAGGCCTTGAGTTGCAATTCTGGATGTCTTGACAGCATCGATTCGCTATCTTTCCCTCGAATTCGCAAATCGCCCCCAACACGGAATTACAATCAGTTCAAATCTTGACATTCAAACATACCATTATATTCATGAAATTAGTATTGCAAAATATGTGTACTTCAGTCCGTATGAAATCCTATCAAAATCATCCACCATATGACTATCACCAATATTATTTCCATTCCTGTTTCGGAGAATTCTCAAGGCTCGATTTCCACAATAACCGCCATCGTCTCTCTTGACGCTTTTCCGTGTATTCAATTTCGTTTCACCTGTGCCTTATGTGCAGACGTACCCTGTCTTGAAGGCCGAGTTTTCCGGGCTTCTAAGAAATGGAACAGATACGGCGCAGAGAATGCAAATAGATAGACTAGTACCGAGAAAACGAATGAAGTGCTCACTGTGGAAGTTAGCAACTTCAATTGTAACCACTATCTGAAATTTGTTTTGGAGAAGATTGCAAAAGTTAACTTACACATATATTTGAGAACATAGTTCATGGGCAGTTTTCCATCCTCGTTCACTGTGAAGCCATCCATGCTTATTGCGAAAAAAGCTGCAACAAATGAAAGAGGAAGCTATAATGATCAACAACAAGTAGTGAAGAGGGCAAATTAGACTGTTAACATACGAATATGACTGTAACCACTGTGAAAACCATAACTGTTTGTGCTTGGCTTGCTGCATCCTCTGCTTCCGATATATTTGCTTGTTTCTGCTTGAGATCTAGTAGGTGGTGTAACTGTTTCAAACATCAGAAGTTGCGATAGAAAATATTGAACGTTGCGTTTCGAAATTGTTACTTACTGATGTATGGGTGTCATCCGCTAGTTTTTCCATCTGTTTTACCCTACTTATATGATCCACCAAAACTCTGTGATGATCATTCCAGTCCTTTCCGTGACCTTCAATCCCTTTCGGAGTAAATTGATCAAGTATTTTCAGTACGTTCCGCTGGTCGGTCAACACCATTTCTATGATATGTAACTCATCGAGTATATCTTTAATATCTACTAAAGACTTGGTTTCTTCCAATATACCAAACGGCTTCTGTGCCATGTCATCTGAAGTAGTCGCATGGGTGGGTTTAGAAGAGCTATGGGCGTGACCAGCTTCAAGCGTTTTATAAAACCTATTGAAGCAATCTGATTCTGAAATCCTCTGGAGTAAATGAGTTTCCTGTATTTGAGCACGGAGCTAGAGCAATATTACTCACCACTTTGCCAATGGAGCTTTCGAAGAAGTCGAAAAATTGAAAGTTTCTAGGAACTTCGAAAGGATCAAAAATATTGGCACAGCAATTTGTGATTAGCCTTGCGAGATAATGAACCGTGATGGCCTTTTTGGATGTCGATGACTTGAGATCTCGGCGAAGCTGCTTCAGTAACATTTCACTCACACTTGAGGGGTGTTTCCAATCGTCATCACATTTTTTTTCTTTTGATTTTCCAGTTTGGCCAGAGATTTCCCGATCTAAACTATCCCATCCTTGAGGATAACAGGTGATTATGATTTCTTAGATGGGTTAGTGAAGGCCAGTTGTCTTTCTAAGTAAAATGCGTACCTTCATTGATGATCCAAAGCCACAACTGGTCTACCATGAACATCTTAGGCCCATTATGATTGTTCTGTGTGTATCGGTACACAACTTGATCACTGTTCCGCCGTTTGATTGTTTCTGCATCAGTGTAAAAGTACTGATCAAGTGTTCTTCGAAGTTGGAGAGGAGGCGGCATGTTCGGTGTGTTGGCACTTCGCTTCAGATAGCCTTTGATCAAATATTCATCATCACTTGATGATTGAGATTTTGTGCCAAGTCCAGTTTCCAGATCGACTGGATGATTAATATCCTCGGGGAATGTCTCTATATCTTTCTCGACGGTTGGGTGTAAATACCTGTCTTTCGCCAGTTTTGCAAACAAGGTCCTCAATGATGAAATTCCCTTTAACTTCGACCTCGCAATATACTCCAGTAGGGTGCCATCGTTTTGAATATCACTACTGGTGATACATTCCTGATTGGAATCTTTTTCTTGAGTCTCAAGAATTACTTCGGCAATTTTTTGATATCTGTCGTACATCTCAAAGCCAAGAAAAGGGATATGTGTTTTGTTAGCTTGAGAAATCAAGAAGACTTGCTTCAAACTTACGAATGCAACAAGGTGTTTTGGAGATTTCTGGGCGACATCCTGTTTCGACATATCTTTCTTGACTTTACGGTCTCCTGGCTCATCATCATTCGAATCATCATCATTCGAGTCATCATCTTTCGACAGATCTGCTGAATTCTAAACCTGTCAAATAAAAAAGCTACCAGTAATTTTTGAGGGAGTAGGATTACCTCGAATGTTTGACACATATGTCGCATGAAGGAAGAGCCGGAATGAACTGTGGATGTGCAGAATTTTCGGCGACTCCCATTTGTGAGAGCAAGTCTTTCTTTCCATTCCTTTGTGAATACACATTTGTCAATATCGCCTTCCTTGATAATTCTGTCTATGAGAAGCTGGGATCGTTAGTTAAGACCCTTAAATCAATATACACTCATTAAATCAAGAACATAAGCGAAGGGGGTAAGTACCTCCACCCATTCCATCTAAGAATTCACATTAGCATAGGATCAAATCGAAGGGCTAGAAGCACCATACATTGTTTGCTGGGAAATGAAACCATCTGAAAGATCTTGATTTCGTGGTGTTTTCCCCAGAATCGGATTCTGCTGATTTCATAATAGCCGTAGGTCCTCGGCAGTACAGCAAGTCATATATCGAAGTTGTGGCAAAGTTTGGTGATGGGACTTTGTTATTGTCTGCCTTGAAGAAATCCACAATAGTAGCCTCAAAGCCAAGACATGCGTAATCCTTGGGTTCCTTTTTGTTCCCCGGTGCTGGGGCTCTCAATTCGTGCAATATTCGCGGGGCGTGCATGATTGCAAAGTCCTCCGCAGTGAAGCCTTCTGGTGATCTTAGCTTCTTCTTGGACCCATGCTTGAGTAGTAGCTTGACTGCATCCAAGTTGTCCTTGAATACCGCCTCCATCAAAGGTGTATGTCCTTTCGAGGTTAATGCGTCATTATTCGCACCGTTGTTCAAGAGTATGGTGGCTACGTTTAAGTGGCCTTCCCCAATAGCCTGATGCAATGCCGTGCGTCCAGTCTCAAAGTTATATGAGTCGATATCTGCGCCATATTTCAAAAGCAAAGATACCATATCTTTAAGTCCTTTTTCTGCAGAAATGTACAAAGGCTTAGAACCTCCAACATCAGGCTCATCTATATAAAAGTCGGCACCGCTTTCGAGGAGAAATTTTGCAATGGAAACATCGTTCTTTGCAACTGCCAAGTGTAAGGCAGTCTTTCCCTCAGAATCCTGCATCCATAAAGATTCATTTGCTCCATATTCGATAAGGAGTTTTACCATATCATGATCTCCTCGTGAGACAGCCCAGTGTAACGCAGTCTTTCTATCAGAGTCCTGTTCATTTATATGACGAGATTCTCCCTTGGCCAGGGTTTTGCGTAGCAGCCGGTCATCCCCATACCGAATTGCTTCGAGGAGTGCGTTGCCGTTAGTACCGGATTCCGAAATCGGCGCCATGGAGGTTCTTCAGTCGCGGGCTTCCTAGGGGGGAAAGGATATTGACCGGGCTTGCTCGTACCACCAGTGAGTCTGCTCCGCGATATATGCTATGGGGATGAATGCGGCTCTTAGAGTCACCGAGTGTACCCCCATTGCCCGAAATTCCACGTCATGCGAGGGTAGGTGACATTGCATCGCTTGGCGTGAACCGCACATCATCGCTGCAATAGCAACTAATCATGGCTTATATTTCAGACTTCATTTCCGGGGTTGAAGAAATGGACCGAGTTATTCTGTAAAATGTATTGCTTGTGAAGAAGCAATTCTTGTCATTGGTCGAGGTTTGCAGCTGAAACCCCTCTCATGATCTGCATCCTCTGCATTTTAAAAAAATTTGGAAATCTAGATTTCCTACAGTATGCCATTTTCAGAAGCTGCTGCAGCTTTCACTTCAACCGTATCAAAGAAAGAATCTCCTTCGATTGCACTCTTTACGAAGCAAAAGAGGTGGCTGAAATTGCCATAACTAAATGGTAAATCGTCAAGACATTGTGTGTTATTTTTAATTATTTCAAATCATATCAGGGCTGGGCACCCGTACCCTACCCGGGGTATTTGCCCTCGACGGATGGTCACCCTACCCCGTAGGATATTGCAGGGTGATTACCCTATAAAACTCGCGGGTACGAGTAGACCCGCGGGTATATATTATGTGATCATCCTATATAGTCGTTTCAAGTTGAAGTTATTCCCAACTATATAATAAATCAAAATAATCAGATTATTTTTTGATCATATGTTTTCTGATTACATACTTTTTGATCATATGATTTTCTAGTTATATTTTCTAAAGCGATTAGACCGTATTGGAAATCAAAAATCAATCAAAAATGGAATATAAGTATCAATTCCACGTGATCATACCCGACGGATATACCCGTACCCTTCGAAATTCTATAGGGTTTTCACCCTACCCTATAGGACCTAGCAAGGTGGTCACCCTTCGATTTCTACCCGGGTTTACCCCGGGTAACCCTACCTTTTGCCCAGCCCTGAATCATATGCATTATAAATGACTTCAAATCAACTAAATCACCGATACTTACTATTCAAGTCGCATTGAGAAATTGACGTGGCATGTTAATCCCCCCACACAACAACAGTTGAACCTCCTTCATTTATCCGGAAAGCCTCATTTTAGAGTATCCTAGTCTCCGGCCCGTTCCTTTCAGCCTCCACCACCATTTTTTATCAATGAAGAACATTGTCAGATGCCGAGAATTTTGTTTCATGTCATTAGGGATATTCTTGTTGTTTTCGGAAAGTGACGAACCGAAGCTATTATCCGACGGATGAGCGTCCAATGCTCGGAACGATTTAGATTAAATTCGATATCAAATTCATCATTCGTGTGCAAATCAGCTCCATTTTCCTGTTGTACTCTAGCTTGATCGCCCCAGAAGACGAAATTCTGTTGGCACTACAACTTCATGCCTAAACAACTGTATGCTTGAACAACTGTATCCATTCAATACAGCCGTAGGCCGACAATACTGTCTTTTGAAAAGATGATCAAAATATGCCATCACTTGACAGTTCATGCAATCCAACTCAACATAAAGATTTCAAAAAGTGACAAGGAAAGAGACACGCCAATGACCTAAACTCCTCTACTAACTGATGGACACTTCAGCTTCCCAAGATGTGAAGTCAATTTCATAAACGTAACCTCTTAAGCTACAATAAAACTTCCGCTATCCGAGCCAACCGTCCCCATACTCGATCCCAAACACAACTCCATTCAGCCAAATATCCCACCTCCAACAGAACAATCAAGTTTCCCTCGTTGAAATTCCCATCCTATCATAATCTTCTTCTAACCTGCATATCCAAATTGCCACCATATCCTCCACCAATTCGTCCTCTCTGCCCACCAGCAAGTGAAGCACCATGTCTAGCAAGTCCTCTGATCGATCCCAGTCCCTCGATATCGAGAATCCAATATGAGAGCCGGTGTCTCATTCCCAGTCCCAATTTCGAGTCTCCGAAATCCCGGCCCATTCCATCGATTCGCTTCCTGTCTTTGTTTTACCACATTGAGTCGTCGAATGGCGATTGGATCATCTATCGTAAGGTTTGAGTTTAAGTTTCTTTCAGACTTCTAGAGTTATATTTTGTATAAAGTAAAAGCAAAAGAAAAAGCAAAAGCAGAAGGATAAGAAAAGAAAGGGGAAGGAAAAAAGGTAGATAGACAGACTTACTAGCAATACTCTTGGGAAGTTGATAACTACCTTTGAAAGTATCTTGCCAATTCTTGATCCGATGAAGTTGCGTATGAACAGGAGCTCCGAACCCTGCCCTGATATTTTGAGAAGCTACACCACCAGCTCCAGCTCCATTTCCATAGACATTTAGCAGGGAACCGTTCGGACCGTTAGATGTACCCCCCAGAGGCCGACCATGGAGAGAAGGAGGAACATTATGATACCCACCGCCTCCATTCTGCTGAGATCTACCTCTACCTTGAACATAATTCTTCGCCGCGGATTGAACATTCACAGAAAGATCTTGAGTGTGAGCGTGAATAGGCGGTCCATTACCTCTAGCTATATTTTGAGCAACTCTATCCTCATCCGCATGTCCATTCTGCATAGAATGATCTTGAGTTGGAAGATTGTAGATACGATGAGCGTTGTTGGTGTTGGGATGGTTAGAGAAACCCCCGGGACGGGGGTCTTGGTATACCATTTTGAGGGATCAAATGGGAGGGGATTTTTGATCGGGAAGTGGTATGTGAGATTAGAGTGTCTAATAGGTTGGAATGTGCTACCAATACTAAAATTGAAAGTATCGTTGAAATGTCGATTATCGATCACTGAAAGATAGTTGAAAAGAATTCAAGTTGGAAACAAAAAGTTTATAATTAAAAGAACCTTTAGATCTATCTCTATTATAAATATAGAGGCCACTATTTCATACATGGTAAATTTTGGTATTCGTGATTGGAAGCTCTTCTATTAGTACCTATGTATTACCATGATCGTGAATCCGAGTTCGGAATATTCGAATTTGAAATAAACTCCCCGCAGTAGTAACCTTCTAACAAGTAAACACCTACTTTGGTACACAAACCTCTCTCCGAATCACCAATCCCGTAATATTGATTCTGAATCAATTCTTCCTTAGCAACTAGTAGATAATGACCTAATCCCCAAGTTCCTTGAAAAACTTCACATTCATATACTATCATACCGACACGATGATATGGATAATAATAATAACAATACCTAATAGACTAATAAACAATAAATACCTACCCAATAATCCAAGATGAATCCACAATGGAAATCCCAACCCAATCCAAAAGTAGCGATATAACCTTACCTTATTCGCCCCTGAATATTAGACGAGAGATAAATTATTCCATTTCCATTCACGATTCAAACTCGTTGCTTAAAAAGAACTTCTACTACGATAAAGTATATACAACTACCTAGTTTTACATTCCAAAATATTATAAATTATATTTTCAGTTATTGCAATTATTCAATCATTCAAATCCAAAAACTACATTCGATTTTTGGAAAGTATCTATCGACCTACATCTATTCTAGATACCTATCTACCTAGGTAATGAAAACCTAAGCGAACATTAACCCCTCCATCCATCCATCCCTCCCCTTTAATTACCCACCCACTCACCCATCTACCCATCTACCCAGCCCTCTCTTACAACCATCTCCAAATCTAATTCCACCTCATAATAACCCACAAGACTACCTACTACAACAACCAGCTACCTACCTACCTTGAACTTCTATTACCAATGCGTAACTACTGTAAGCGCCCGATCTAGATATCTATATAGGTATACCTCTTCTTTTTTCTTTACATCAGGATATCCACCCCCTATAAAAAAAGCATTAACGATGAGTAAAAGAAAAGAAAATTAATATGATAAATCGATGATTTTCATCACTGGCTAATGATTTATATAAAAGATAGTAAAGATAGATGATATCTACTATAGGATTATATACCTCTATTCCTTAACCCCCTCGCAAAACCACATCACATCTTATCATATTAGAATAATTTCAATCTAACAATATCGTTTTTATTAGGGAATCAGGTCATATAGTTTTCGATCATATAATCAAAAATCACGTAATAAGCTATACCGCATAAAGTATAAAAAAATAACATATAAAAACAACTAAACTATCACCAAATATATACTCCTTAGTCAAATCAATCTACTATAATTCCACCCTAGTACTTCCTTCCTATCGTATTACTGGTTATCCCAGGTATATACGATTAATAGTTTTACTATATAATAATACCTTACGTCTATACCTACCTCTCTACCGACCTCCTCACTAATAATAAAAAAATATAAAACCATTAATCCACCTCCCTTTCTCCCTCCCTCCCTCCCCCCTCTCAAACAAACAAACAAACAAACAAATGCCCATCCATCATTCATCATCCATCACCCTCCCCCCTACCCCCTACCCTCCTCCCCCTCCCTCCTCCCCCCTCCCCCCTATCTACTGAAAATACTTATATTTCAGAAATGCGAATTTGGTCTTATAGAATATAATATACAATACATAATATATAATATATAATACACAATATATAATATACAATACATAATATACAATATATAATATACAATATATAATATACAATATATAGTATATAATACACAATACATAATACAATCTATACCAATACCCCAAAAGAAAACCTCAAAAAAGGAAGAAAAGGAATAAATAATGATTTTAGAGAGAAAAGAAAGTTTTGGAGTATTATAAAAAGGGGATGTAATTATTAGTGGGTATTGAATGATGATGAAGAAAGATTCTCGAGATGATGTATATGATGATAGAAATAGATATTGTATATGTAGATGATTATTTTATCTACCTATCTAGTCTCAAGGTGATCAATATGAACATGTCTAGTATACATGGATATGTAGGATACACTTCAAGATTCCAATTCAATTCAATTTCCATGCGTAAGTTCCCTATCCTTCAAGTTCATACGATACGCCATGTATACCCGAAGCGCCAACCAAACTCCCGTCCCGTCCCGTGCCGCACCGTACCGATTAGAATAAACACCATGCTCGCCATTAAATCAACTCCCGATTTCGCACCTCATCCATCTCATCCCCGACTTCCCCGCACGAACACCTAACCAAATTTCCTCGTTCCACCCTTCTCCCCACCATGGATCGTGGCTCCCGCGTTTCCCTTCCCCTTCACCTCCACCGCCTTCTTCCCATCCATTTTCTTACTCTTCTTCCCGACCCCCAACAACTCCAGATGGCCCGCTTTCGCACCGAGGGTTTTTTCCGTCATGGCGGTGAGACCCGCGGAATGTTTCTGTGTGCGTGAGCTTGGTGTTAGCAGAGACTCTTTATCATGTATGTATGTATGTATGTGTTGAACGCGCAATTTTCTTCCCCCGCCTCGACTAATAGATAGATCGATAGTGGAGTGAAATCAGACAGGTACTTAAACTCGTCAAAGAAGCCTCGACTCTTTTGCAAGCAAATGAGGAGGCCACTAGGAAAGCCATGCATATGTAAGTGCGTCATCATATTTCTCTTTCTTTTTCCTCCCCCTCCCCTCTCATCCCGCCCATGAAACCAAAAAGCCAAGAAAAAAACACCACAAACTAACCTTCCTCAAAACCTCACTCCTCATTAACCCCTGCCTCTTCGCCTTAATGACCCTCTGTCCCTTCTTAGGTCCCAATGCTGCTTTTTTGCCGGCCCCATTGGCTCTATTACCGCCCGCCAATGCGCTTTTAGTTGATTTGAGTGCGCCTTGAACCATTTTTACTGCCCCCTTCCTTTTTTTTGCCTTGTGCTTTTGTGTATGTTATCGATCTCGAGTTTCGATGATCCCGACGTAGAATTGATGATGCGCGATAGATCTTATGTATGAGAGCTTAAGGTAACTCGATGACAGTTCCTCAATGAGAAACTCAATTCGTTTGCGACCTATTGATCGATGTATTCCACGTGCGATGGAATGCGCGCTGCGATTTCTATCTTATCTTATTTGTGCCGTGGAGCTTCTTTTCTCTCCAAATATCTCGTCTTATTTGTTTTTGTTTGTCGTTCGACAACTCAGATGAAGTTTTTGAAAATATTTTTATCGAAGAGGTGGATAAACAAATTTGCGGAGTGCGGCCGCTAGCGTATATCTTTTTCTTGGCACTGGTTTATGCCATCCCTTTTCGTCTCAGATTCTCTCGAATGGCATTTAGATATTATTCTATTCACTTGGTACGTAGCGTAGGTCAGTTCAAGCCTTTTATTCAAAGTTCAATTTTAGATATCGTATATTCATTTCATTTCATAATCTAAGAATTTCATTTTTTTTAAAACATCGTCCATGCATCGTATCATCGCATCCTGTTCATATCTCTCATCCGAATGTCTTCCTACTCACTCACTGTATTACCCACCGGCTTCTCCATGCCCGTAAAGCTTTGAATACTACCCTCAATCCATGACATTCATGCGCCCTCAGGTCATACCCAACTCCAGCCAACATACCTGAACATACCACCGCCATCTCAATCCTCAACAACACCCCTCTCCCACCCGCCCTTCAACGTAACAAGTCCCATACGAAGAAATTATCTCATCATCATTAAAAGAGAAATAAGACATAAAGAAGCCATAAGCATAACTCGATTCAAAAGACCTTGACTCGGGAGAAAAATAGGCCAGAAAGAACAGAGGGAAATCATTCATCATCACTCATCCAATCAATGAACCCATCCAATCCTGAAATATCCATCACCCATACATATTGCATAGACAATCAAGTCATGAGAGAAGAAAAAACTGGCGAAACATACAAGCCTGCTTGATGCGTCATCGTTGAAAAGAACATGCGAAAGGAAAAGATAAAAGTAAAAGATACAGAAAAATACACGAGGAAAAGCAAAGCAAAAGCAAAAGCAGGGGAAAAAACATATCTTTCCTTCATAATACATCTTTCGGCCGTAACTTTGCTGCTTTTTCGTCCATATGTGTTAGTAGACCCACTGGGTCCTGAACGTGTGCCGGAATTTTCACTTGCCCAAATCTATCAAATCGTTCATTCATTCATTCCACCGGGTATATCCATCCTCAAATCGTATCAGTCCTTTATCCACGCCTTCAAATGATATTCCTTGACTCGGCACTTCTTGACACCAAAACCTCATCAACTCCATTTCTCAATCCTCTTGGTGCACTGATGCTGGCTCGCAACTTTGCATTTCTCTGCTCCCTTCTTCTCTCTTTTAGTTTTCTTCCTAGTCCTCTCAACCCCACGTATTCAATTCTCAGCCCCAATCCCGGAATTGTGTGAATGCGACCTCCATTCCCCTCTTTGAACCCATGTCCAAACTCTCCAGGCCTTGCGTCACGAAGAACTCTTTCGTCTGCCTCTCGCATTAACGTGTTATTGCTTCTCTGCTTCACAACTCTCAAAGCATTGCCACTAGGAGACCTTCGCATTGTTTTTCGGTCTAGCGGGGCATGATTGTAATCATCGTTACCGTAAGATAATGGAAGGATCGCAAATGTACGCTTTAATTTCCCACTTAGGCCACGCTTCGGTATGAGACGTCTATTTCCCGGACTGTGATACTCGGGGAAATAATCTTCCTCGTCTTCATCCGACTCGTTATCATTGTCTTCAAGATCATCCCAGAAGTTTGCTGGTCTCCAGAATGGGTGCAACTTACTATCATCAGCAGGTTGATCGAGAACTGATGGGTAGTGTGTAGAGGGATTTGCCTCTGACTTTGATGTCTGGGTTGAGCTGTCTTTACGACGACCATTAAGTGAAAATTTACGTTTTAACAAACCTGCGTCTGGTATTGTTGCATCCGAATAACGACGGTTACTGAAAGCACGGCGAAAAGAAAAATTACGCTTGAGTCTGTCTGACGTCGAAGGTCGATCATCATAATCTGAGTCGAGTCGGGTATCAAAGTCAAAACCTAGTTGACGTTCTTCTGCTGCCCCAGGTGACATATCAGAGGGAGTCGGCGGAATGAATTTGATCGCAGGAGGTTCAGGTGGAGCACGAGGATTTCGGAGTGGAGAATCAACTCCATCCATCATGTGGAGATTTTGTGGAGGGGTTACAGGACCATCATCAGTTTTACCATTGATCTCAACAGTTGGTTGTGTGATCAATCGCCTTAAGGTAGGGGGCGATGGCTCAGATTCCCTATGTATCACAGTCCATGACTTGTTTTGGTGTGGAACCATAGATACTGCCATGGCCTGCGAAATCTCAGCGGTTGTTGCTGTAGTGCCCGCTGTGTCATATGATGCTTGTGAAAACGGCGTAGCTTGTGTAGATCGTCTGACATGAAATTGTCGTTCGTCATGATGCTCAATACTTAACCGATTGTGATCTATACTTGAGCGAGTGTTTTGTGGTTCGTTTTCCTTTTCAGAACTGGCAGGCTTTGTTGATACTTCTACGGATGCGGGCTTCGGGCACTGCTTTTCTTGAAGCATATTGTGAGCTTTGAGGCTCTCCGCAGTCAATGAACCTGCTCGTGAAGTATTTCGACTCGTTGCAGCAGAAAGGGAAGACCTTCTGGTTGGAATGCTTGGGGGATAATCGATGGTGTGCACAGAATTGCTCGATCCTGCAGATTCAGAAATTGTGCGTTTTCTAGTAGGAGCAATGTTATCAAAGTATCCGGGTTCATTCGTTTTCGAAGATTGTGATAATGGAGCTGATTGTAAAGAATTACTCCTCTTAGTCTTTCGACTACTGGTTGAACGCAGAGACGGAGGTTTTGAAGATTTCGCAGATGACATGCGATCTGGAATTACCACAACAGGCACACCACCCTCACGTATGATCTTCCGACGCGATTTATGACTTGAAGTGACGCTTGGGGTAGCGTTCGATGTCAAGCTTCCGTTATGTCTTTCAGGAATTCGTTCGGCTCTATGCACTAAACGATGATATTGTTCACTCGACTTCTCAGATGGTGGTGCGGAGCTAAAAGTTGATTCGTTTGAGCTGAAATCTCTCAAACCAATTTGCTTTTTGGTATGGCGAAGGGTTCTGATTCGTGAGGGAGGTGCATCGACGACGAAAGCCTCGACAACTGTAGAAGTCGTTGATCGGCCGGACATTGTAGAAAATCTTCTTGTATCTGACATTATTGGAGATTCTGCAGCATCCTTCCGTACTCTAGGCCATGTGCCACTCTTTGAAGTAGGCTCCACGCTATATTTCTCCAATTTGTGATGTTCGAATGTCTCTTGTAATGGCAATCCTCGTACAAAATTTGTTGCTTCTGTCGGCGAAATTAGATTATCTTCCACCATTTCATCGTTTGCTCCTTGCTCGTCAAAGCCCATATCCCTATCATGGCGCTTTCGAACTGTCACATTCCTCATGAGATTATCATCCCATTCTCGTTCCACCTCGCTTACATCTCCTGGAGGGATTCCCCATTCTCCATCAAAAGCGCCAAATTCCTGCTGTGATGATTCCTCTTTTGCTTTTGGTGTTGCAGAGCCCTCATCATCAGATTCTAGACCCAAACCCAATCCTATTTCTCTGCGCGGAACTTCTAATACTTCTGCCGCAGATGGTCTCGCTGATGGTATTCGTGGTCGAACCGTTGAAGATTCATCCTCGTCAGAAGAATGTACACTTTCTCGTGCTGTCCTGAAAGAATCCGTTCGCGACGAAGGATACCGAGAGTTTGACAATGCCGGACGAAATGCCAATGGTGGCATTGCGCGTGGAGGTGTTACATCGGGGGTAGGTGGACTTTGCTGAATCGATGGTGTACTCGGTGTTGATTGTACAATGGAATCTTTTACAGACGCGACTTCGAAATTTGGCGCGGGGACCACAAGGACATTGCTGTTGCCAGATGATTGTCGCGAATGTGCTGGTGGAGTTGGTGGAAGAAGGGGAGCGCCAATTCTTTTTGAAGTATGCTTTAACATACGTGGATTCGAGTTATCGGAATTAGGTGCCGGCGCTGCTCCTGACTCTGTACTTGTATCTCGAGACTGGAAAGTTTGAGGACGAAAATATGTATCCGAAGGGCGACCTTCTCTAGGACGAGGTAAAATCTTATGCCTTTTCAATAATGTAGTTCCAACACTTTGAGCACCATTTGGAGCTTCAAAGGAGCTCCCTAGCTCACGGGACGGCATCCTGAGCCAGTTCGTCGTCTGTGTTATGAGCATAAAGTTGATTAAAAACGGGGCTCCGGAAAATGAACCAAAATCTGGGGAAATGCTTTAAAAATTCCAATTTTTATTTTGGCAGATTATTTATCTCACATAGCGAAAAAGATCGGTAGGTTGCATAAATTAAGTTGGTTTTTTATCTCGTGGTATCGGCTTCGTGCAGTATCGCAAGTTGGCAGATGGCAGATGGCAGATGGCAGAAAGTAGGCAACGAGGGTTGTTAATGGTACACTTGTAGATCCATAAAGGCGAACAGAGCAAGAAAAAGAAATTCGTAAAAAATGTCGTGGCGATTCAGACTCGACTGAGGGTCAAGATATGTAGAATTTTATTGGATATTGGTACTACACTTTTCGAAGTTGCGAACAAGAATAGATTGCATGCGGCAGGTCGTGCGTGATCCAGTAGGCAGTGAAGCCTTTCTGGTGGGATGGGAGGGAACTCAAGATTCGAAGAACAGTGCAGTACTCCGTAGTAGCGAAAAGGAATTGATGGGGATGGATGTGTGAAACAGGACAGGACAGCTGAGGGTACCGAGAGGACCTAGGTAGGTAGTATCTTCAGGTGCCTGGGTAGGATCGTGAGAGGATTAGCTCTCGGTCAATGACAGATGGCAACCGATGGCAATGCGACGTGCCTCCCATAGGTACCAGAAGAAAATTAATGACTAGGCCAGCTGGATAAGAAGAGGAAGGGAAGAGAGGAGAAGAAATAATTATTCAAATTGTGTTGCGGTTATGGGTGCATATGGGTGCATATGGATGGATATAATGAAGTTGTGAAATATTATTATTCGTTGCTTGTTGCTCGTTACTTGTTACTCATTCACTCATTACTCGTTAGGTACTCATACATCGCGAAATTCTGGTGCTGGTGCTGGTGTTGGTGCTGGTGTTGGTGCTGATGTTGGTGCTGATGTTTGAATCATTTCATACAGGTAAGTTTGGGGTTGGAGATCTTTACCATGCTCATTGGTTGAAGTGTGGGGGATTCTAGTGCCAAAATGCTGTGCTGTGCTGTGAAAGTACTTTACTTTACGTTGCTTTGCTTTGCTTTACTTTACTTTTACTTTACGTTGCTTTGCTTTGCTTTCCTTTGTGCAGGTATCTGATATATATTACATGAAAGCTTTCGAGATTGGATCACTTGAGTCTGTAACAGTATTTTCTTACTTTTTTTGATCATTAGGGATTCCATTTGTTCAATTATCGAATCAAATTCTCACCCTCACGCATAAAACATCAATTTATTTTCTTATTTCTTCCATGCATCTCGGGCGTTCATTCGTAACCCAAGGACCAAAGGGCTATCATACATTGACGAATGGAAGCTGCAAAGATCTATCTTGCATGCTATGAAGCCATCTTCTTCCCTTCCTACTGGATTGAGTCGACTGCATTGCATCATGCCTTCCTGCGAAAAGCGTCACGCTCACAACTGGGAGGATTACATTACATTACTGTACAGCATGTGTTCGGAGCAGGAAAAAAAGGAAATTAAGATGGCTGGTATCAAAAGAATTTCCTTCTAGCTTGGAAGAAGGAAGAAAGAAGGAAGAGGGAAGGGGGAAGAAGGAATGTTCATTGTCATCGGAAATTACCCAGCTGTTTGCTTGGTCTGGGGATAGGATAGGATATACCTAACATTTAATCCAGGTTTACCAAGATCATCTACGGAATCTCGTATTGTATCATCTCATATCGTATCAATCATATCGCATCGTATCGTATCGTATCGTATTGTATCATCATCTCTTTTGCTACGCCTTCAAGATGCTTGCAAGATCCGAGATGAAGAAGAGGACGAGGCCACGTTCATCATTGTTCAAGTCGGGGGTTTACATTCTCTAGCTGGACTGACTGACAGTGCCATCGAGGTGCAGAAAAAGTTCGAAATTGACATTGACACTGTGAATAGCACAGGTACTTTTTGGAAATTTCCAGGGTGCTAAGTGCAAGTGCGTGACCCGAGGCCCGGCCCATGACGCCCCACGAGCATACCGAGTGTACCACGTACCACCTGGGCACGTGTGTGTTAGCTAGCTCTACATGGAGGTACATACCTAGTACGTCACTTGAAATATTTGACGCTGCTTTTAATGATTATCAGTGCTGCTATATTTGTCCGGTTGTGGAAGTCAGTCTCCAGCAGGCTGTACGGAGTCGACGGAGACACGGTAACTCCTTAGATAGGTAGGTGCCCCTTATACAATTATCTGTCAGTGACTTGAGTTTCTTGCCATTTTATTCCCCTGCTTGTTTCAATGAATTAGTAACTAATTAGTAACTATTAGTATATTTCATTAATTCTTCTCGTCTCTGTTATTTCACCAGTCCTTCTCTTCTCTACTATACCGAATACAATCAAGCATGGCTTACATACTAGGTAGTTTGCAACCTAAATGAACGTTTCAAGGAAACACAGATATTTTGTCTGCACTGCTAAAGATTCTTCTTCCTTGATATTGTTTAACACTTGCTCATCGCTGCTTTCAACATCATCCTTATTCGTCATCTCCTTACCCGCTACTTTACCCTAAGCTCTTGGTCATTTACTCCTTACCCCTCCTTTTGATAAAGATTCAAAGCTTCTTATCAAGATTTCATAATACTGTATCAGTATCAATTACCTCACCATAACAAGCGGTTGCATATTGATAGTTACACTCGAGCAGCTCAAATACTGGGATCATCAAGATTATCTGGAGTTCATCAGTATCGAACTCTCTCTATCCAATGGAACTATAACTCATTCCATCATTCATTGTTGCGTCAACCATGACGGACTTCCTATCGCAGTTACACCAAAAAATGTTTATCTTTGCATCATACAGATTCCCTATGGTAATATTCAGACTTTTGGATTCCCCAGATTCTTCATCCCACCATCATTTGCTCTTGATGAAGGCACCGGTTTACCTAAGAGGGGAAAAATGCATTATGCATCAACAATAATGTTATTATTCACGATTGCTATCAGGTATGTCGCCGACCAGATATCCATTGGGCCAACATCCCCCCTATCATTTCTTGATAGGTTAAAGTCATTCCCATAATCAAAGCCAATTGACCTATAATATTTGAATATCTCGATCTACAATGCATTGGAGTTGTGTCAGCACAGCACATGCATAAAAGGTGATGGCATCTTTAAAATGCCCATTTTCTTATTTTTCCTCTTTACTTGTCCAATTCTATCTTTCACAATGTTCACTGATATCATCATTACTGTCGCTGTTCTTGCTGCTAGTGCGTTCGCACACGGCGACCATGAAGGTCAAATTCCTATTGCTGGACCACACAAATCATTGTGGTATAACACTCTACCTGGGGATGGCGGGACTCAAGTATGTTTAATGGAGAACAACCAATGATGGTCCACTAAAAAAAACTTTAGGCCGACTCAGTATTCTCGGGTATCTCAACTTTTGGTAGATTGCCATATTCTCCATGTTTAGCAACAGATGATGTGAAATATGACATTGCATTCCTCGGTATGCCGGTTACCTACTTATACCACTTTATTTCTTGGCAAAGAATATTTTAGCTCATATCCTTTCAGGTGCTCCATTCGATACAGGGACTTCATACCGACCGGGAGCTCGATTTGGGCCTTCTGGTATCAGACAGGGATCGAGGCGCCTCAATCTTTAGTACGTTCTCATCTCAGACGAGTAGCGGTTTGTGATCACTTGGAGTATATTATCTCACACGAGTTTGAACATTAGCGGTGGATACAATGTTCCCTTAGCCACAAATCCCTTCAATAGTTGGGCAACTGTCATTGACTGTGGAGATATCCCCGTCACATCGTATGTCTACCTATTCCTTCCAATCATAAAAATCATGCTAAGCTCACTCTTTTAGCTACGACAACTCCTGGGCCCTCCACCAAATAGAAGAAGGCCACCACTCCATTCTCTCCCGCGCCCCTGCTACAGACGCCAAAAACCTCGGGCCTGCTAAAAACGGTAAAACTCTTCCTCGCGTCATCACCCTGGGTGGAGACCACACCATTACTCTCCCCCTTCTTCGTTCCATCAACCGTTCCTATGGTCCCGTATCCGTCATTCACTTTGATTCCCATCTTGATACGTGGAAACCCAAAGTTTTCGGCGGAAGTCCATCGAAAGTCGCGTCCATCAATCATGGTACTTATTTTTATCATGCTGCGCAAGAAGGCCTTCTCGCTAATGATACCAATATCCACGCGGGTATTCGAACGACGTTGAGTGGCCCCAGCGATTATGAAAATGATGGATATTGTGGATTTGAAATTGTGGAGGCTAGGGAAATCGATACGATTGGGGCGCATGGTATTATCAAAAAGATTCGGGATCGTGTCGGGCTCGAGAATCCAGTATACCTATCAATTGATATCGATACTTTGGATCCTGCATGTACGTCCCCCCCCTTCCCACCCCATCCCATCTCTTCCCACCAAACACTCACGCCAAAAAGTCGCGCCCGCAACCGGTACCCCCGAAACGGGCGGTTGGTCCACACGTGAACTTCGAACTATCCTGAGAGGATTGGACGGCATCAATCTCATCGCGGCTGATATTGTCGAGGTGGCGCCGGCGTATGATACGAATGCGGAACTTACCACGATGGCTGCCGCCGATGCTCTTTATGAAGTGCTTAGTTTGATGGTTAAGAAGGGACCATTGAGTTTCATGATGGAGGGCACCGCGAATAGAAATCTGGGTGATTGAATATTGGATCGGGCGTTTGCATTTCCTCATTTGTGGGGGTGGATTGAATGTTGGAGAGCAGATCGGTTTCGTGCGGTCTATAACGCTGTATAGGTACCTGTGATTTTCGTGTACTTGGGCTTGTTTTTACTTAATATATAGGTATATGTTTTGTATCAGTATGCGTTTATATTTATACGTGCTTTACATGTTATTTTCATTGTGTGGATGCATCAGTATAAGTTTACCGTGTAAGAGCTCCCGTTAATTATCACACACACATCTATATAGGTACCTATATATCACCCACCCACCCACCCAGTTAGTTCTATAGAAAAAAGAAAAAAAAGCCAACAACAAATACACAAATACACAAATACACAAATACACAAATACACAAATACACACAAGCATAGCAAAGCATAGCATCGCTAGCTAGCCGGCATATCAATGATTTTCCCCTCTAACCATAAACCACAAACCACAAACCAGTCGGTCGGTCGGTCTATCATAGATAGAACTGAACCTAAATCGGAATCGGAATCTGGAATCGGAATCGGAATCGAAATCGGAATCGGAATCGGAATCGGAATATCCGGCAAATTGAATAATAAATATACAAATATGGTGATCGTTGGAACTTGTTTTTGGATTGGGATTTAGGTGGCTGGGTGGGTGGGAGAAGGGGAGAGAGAGGGAGAGAGAGGGAGAGGGAGAGGGAGAGGGAGAGGGAGAGGAAGAGGGAGAGGGAAAGGGAGAGGGAAAGGGAGAGGGAGAAGGAGAGGGAGAGGGAGAGGGAGAGGGAGAGGGAGAGGGAGAGGGAGGGAGAGGGAGAGGGAGAGAGGGAGAGGGAGAGGGAGAGGGAGAGGGGGAGGAGGGAGAGGGAGAGGGGAGAGGGAGAGGGAGAGGGAGAGGGAGAGGGAGAGGGAGAGGGAGAGGGAGAGAGGGAGAGGGAGAGGGAGAGGGAGAGGGAGAGGGAGAGGGAGAGGGAGAGGGAGAGGGAGAGGGAGAGGGAGAGGGAGAGGGGAGAGGGAGAGGGAGAGGGAGAAAAAAAGAAAGAGAGAGAGGGAGAGAATGCTTTGGGGTGAAGAAGGGGAAGGGGGGTAAAATGACTTGGTGATTAATCCTATATCGATGGGTTAATGCTCTCCGTATACTTCAAGGCCATGCATAAGGTTGAGTAGCGGAAGAGAGGGAATTGGACCGGAACTTTACACAAGAACTCCACAATCTCAAGACCCAAACATTCCCTTCCCAAATCAACAGCTTCTATACATAGACCTGCCATTCCAAGTCCAAGTCCAAGTCCAAATCCAAAAAAGTCGGCAAAACTTAACGCGCATATTGAAACCTAGGTAGTTTATAATTTATAAAACTCCAAGAACCTAACCTTAACCCTTCGAGTTTCTTTCTATCTTTTTCTTGCTTGCTTGCTTGCTTGTTTCTCGGCTCGATTTATAGTTTATGGTTGATAGTTTTGCTTGCGTAAAGATACTCAAGTACCTACCTAGGTAAGTACCCAAGTTATTAAATATATATGCACTCGGATAATCAATTCATATTTAGGCATGGGCACCCGTACCTTATTTGGGGTATTTTATTTTTTCGGGTGGTTTACTTTACCCTACTAGATTTTACAGGATGATTACTTTATAAAACCTGTGGGTACGGGTAGATCCGCAGGTATATATTATGTAATCGTTTAATACTATCATCTAAAAGTTGAAACTATTGTCATACGCGTCACATAGGATCATAAAGGTGAAATCGTAGATATGCAATCTGATAAAAGAACTATGCTAAAAAGGAAAGAATCCTTTGTTAAGGTAGAAAATGTAAGAAATCAATTAGATTAATAATGACTCCAAGATTTTTTATTACTTTTTAAATAAAATTCTTATTATTTTTTAAATAATTAGTAGTACATTATTGATTATTGTTTAAACAATAATACTTCGTTCAATATAAAGTTTTATAAATTTTCGAAATCTTTTTTATTTAATTATATAAATTTATTTTGTATATATTAATATTTTATAAATTAAATATTATATCAAAGATTTGTTATTAATTAATATTAAAAATTAATAATTATTAATATATTGATTTTAAATCTAAATTTTATATTTAAATATTTTTTTTATTTTTTATTATTTTTAGATTTATAATAAAGCTTTTTTTTTTAAAGCGTTTCATTTAAAAAACTTTATTTGTTGAAATCTATTGTTTATATATATTAAAACATTTTTTTAGTTTATACTTTTATAGTTATTTTTTTATATAAATAATAATTTTTAAATGATAACTTATTTTTATTAGTTTAAAATCTATATTATTAATAAAATATTAATTTTAAATAAAATATATTTTAATATTATATATTTATATTATTTTATTTTTTTTAATTTATTAAAAATTCTACAAATATTTAATAAATATTAGTTAGATATCAAAGATTATCTTAATAATTTTATTTTTAAAATTTTTATATTTAAAATTTTTTTTTTTAATATAAAAAAACAAAAGTTTTATTAATTTTTTTATCGAATAATTAAACTTTATATTTTTTATTATTAAAAATATTTATATCTTTTTTTATTTTTATAATTCAAAATTTAAATTTTTAATTTTTATTAATATTATTTTTTATATCTTTTTATATTTTTTTTTCAATTAATTTTTTTATTAATATTATAATTTTTTCTATTTCCTTTATAACAATTATTTAATACTTTGTAAATATCTTTATAATTTTTATTAAATCTATTTATTTTTATTATATAAAATTAATTAATCTTTATAAAACTAAAAAAATATTAAAAAAAAATAATATTATAAATTAAAAATATTTATTCTTTAATAATTTCTTACTATTATATAACAAATATATTTATAAAAAAAAATCTTATAATTTATTATCTAAATAATTTTATTTTAATATTAATCAATTATTTTATTATTAACAAAAAT
The DNA here is from genome assembly GCA_025890175.1 of Ciborinia camelliae. Lineage (NCBI taxonomy): Eukaryota > Fungi > Ascomycota > Leotiomycetes > Helotiales > Sclerotiniaceae > Ciborinia > Ciborinia camelliae. The sequence continues at coordinate 1,678,845 of JANPYM010000013.1, forward strand.
ATAATAATATAAAACTAAATTTTGTTAAAAAATAAAAAATATAAAATTGCCTCATTTTTTATTAAAAAAAATATACCTTAACTATTTTTGCTATAATTTACAAAATAAAATATATTAATCTAATATATAAATTTTATAATATTAAAAAAATTATTATAATTACAATATTTATTTTTTTTAATATAAATATAATTTTAACAAATTTATTAAATATCTATTAATATTTTATAAATTATTTTTTATTTATTTATTAATTATTAATTAATATATATAAATATATTTTTTATTTTTAATTAAAAAAATTAAAAATATAAAAATCAAAAATATATTAAACTTTAATTCAAATAATAAAAATCTATTAAAAAAAAAATAAAAACCTTTATCCTAATTATCCCTTTTATTTTTTTTATTTTTACAAAAAAAAAAAAAAAAATTATTATAAAAAATAAAAATAAAAATTATTTTAAAAAATAATATTTTTATTTAAAATATTTTTTTTTATTTTTTAAAAAAAATTCAAATTTTTAAAAAATTAAATTCCAAATTATTTTTTAATAAAAATTAATAAAAAAACGATTTTTTTAAATTAAAATTTTTAAAAATTAAATCTTTTAAACTTTTTTAATTATTTTTAAGGTTTTTTAATTTTTAAATTATTTGCTTTATTTTAATTTTTTTATAGTTTTTTAAATATTAAATAATTAATATATATATTTTTTTTTTAAAATATAAAATTTATAAATTTTTTTGAAATATTATTTTTAGTTTTTTTTTATTTTTTAATTTTAATTTTTCTAATAATATAAATATAAATATAAATAAAAATATTATTATTTAATAAATAATTGATTTTTAATATATATTAAAAATTAATTATTTTTTTTTAAAATCTTAATTTTCTGATTTTATTTTGTTTTTTAACAAAAGTTTATTATCGAATACCTATTTTTCATCATTGATTAACAATAATTTTTTATTTGAATTTTATATTTTTTATAAATTTTAATAATATATTATTAAAAAGAATTAATATATATATAATTTGTTTTATTAATTTTTAAAATTTTTTTTTAATAATAATTTAAATATTATTAATAAAAATAATTTTTTTTTATTCAAAATTATTAAATAATAATAAAAAAAATATAAAATTTTTTAATAATTTAATAATAAAAATAAATAAATTTTTTTTTTTACATTTTTTTTTTTATAAATATAATTTTATTATTAATTAATTAACAATTTTTAATTTTTAATTATTAAATTTTGTGATAATATACAAATCTTTATAATTGTTTCAATTTATAATATTTTTATAATAATATATAAATTATTTAAAATTATTTTTATTTATAATATTTT